>NTHP01000287.1:378893-399257 GCA_003416845.1 Oplegnathus fasciatus | reverse complement strand
AAACACCAAATGAGGGAATATTCAGAAATTTGGGAATAGCCAGAAATTTGTCACCGGTCCGTATCTTGGTCACAATGTATGTACTGAGTGGTACATTCTGTGTGTATGTAAATATATATATACTGTGAAATTGGATTTTTGTAAATCTCAAATATCAACATTGGCATCTGCATCAAATCCATAATTAGCCTCTATTACCTGGAAGTGTAAAATGTGACTGTGGTGTTGGTTCTTTAATGAATGTCCTCCTCTCCTTTCCACCCGACAGTGTACCCTCTGTGCAGTTTGCACGTGACAGATCTCAACCTCCATGATCACTACGTGTGTAAATTCCAATAAGTGATGAGCTCAAGCTGCTGTGACTTATCTTATATTATTCTCTGTTCAGGGTATTGCAAAACGTGTATTTGTTAATCCAAATAACAGGATAATGAGAGTTTTAAACTACATCAATTCAGCTCGAGCATTCTTAATTATGATATGTAATGAAAATCATAATTGATGAATTGACTAGTAGCTCAGTAATGAATCACTTTCCATGCACATTTTATGCCAATTTCATTTTGACTTTGAATAAACCCTAATTATCTACATTAGTGAAAGTCAATGCCTTAATATTTAATAAATCCTGGATAATCCCATAGCAATCAATTTAGATCAAAATCACTTTCCACCAAAGGTAGAAATGCTCAGCAAACTCATCCACTGTACCCTATAATGATGCCTATTTATATGCAGGAGCTTTGTCAAACTGCAGGATGGGTAATTACTTTATTTACTTCTAATCATGTCAATGAACCATTGTGCAAGGGTTAGATTGGCTGGGCTCATTATTATTTTTTTCTCTCTTCAGTATTACATTAAGAACTTAAGTCTGACAAAAGCTCAGTTTGAAGGGATTGACCACTGCACAATGTGACAGCTCTGCATTAGATGCACATTGTCAGGGGATCCTATAACTGGCTGTGACATAATTATTTAAATCGCATTTATCTGTGTGTCCTTGCAGACAATTCTAAACTGTTTTGAACAGATTGGTGAAGTCACATCACCATTTGGGTGGTGCTGTCCAGAAAAAAAAGCAACAAATAAATAGTAAGTGTATTTTACCGACAACTGCAACAGCAATCCTCGATGAAAATGCAAGGAAAATGTATTTTGTTCCTTGCCATTCAGTGCTTTTCTCGTCATCATTATTTATGCAGTTAATGTGTCGTTCAATAATTATTGACCTCAGTCTACATGCAGTCTCTAAAGAAACACAAACTGTTAAACCTCTTACTGTACATTGTAAAGCTTTTTTGGGTGATTATTGTACTCCCGCAAGAGAAAGGGTGCCTTTCGTTTGCCTTTTGCATTCCCGAATATTATACAGGTTGACAGGAACACAGAGAAATTGAGCCTATTGTAACACTATTGAAACATTTTCAATTTTCATATGTTTGATAGCCTACATGGAATGCCAGCGAGCAAGGTCTTAACTGATGTCTCATCCAGCTCGCTCTTGCATCAAATTGTACCCATAAGAAGATCAAATTCAGCATTTCTCAAACTTATCGCCCTGAACTCATTGAAGATTTTTTCCTGATCAGTACTTACATTTTACACATTATTATGAACTTAATTAGTGTTTTGCTGTCAGTGCTGAAACTGATGCTAGAATCCTGCAGCCATTTGTGTCCCCACGGGGGTCCGTGGGCAGGTATCTTGAAGATCCTCAGCTGCTGACAACTGCATATATTTCTACATTTTTACTACTTTGTGACTGAGCGAAGGGGAAGAAAGAGCATTGCTTGTGGTAGCATTCCCATTCAAATGGTAATGTGAAATGTCAAATCCTGCTTAAAAAAGTCTAAATGCCAGCAACACATGAGAGGGCTTTCAGGTGTCATACACTTTGTAGTGTCGCCATTGGAGGTCCTCGTCTGTAAGCTGGCCGTAGCTGTCATGTCAGTGATGGATGACAGTTTTGTACACTATGGCTAAATGCACTGAACAGACATGGTTAAATCATGTGCCACTGATTAATTTGTTTGTGTGTTTTGATAACGAGATTTGGTGATTGCTTCCCAATTAACATAGCTGCCGAATACTTAGTTAACTAGCTAGCTAACAAAGCCCAAAGACAGTTTACTCAAATCAACTAGGACAGCATCTCTCTAGACACAACTGGATGTTTTAGGACTACACCAGGACCACGATTTTTTTTTAGATAAACACAATACTGTTTAATGCTTTTATTTAGAAGGCAAATAAAGAATCCAAAACACACAATTTCAGAGATATGTGTTTTCCTAGGTGCTTTATATTTAGCTATCATTTACACACACTCAATTCTCCAAGGGACCTCCATGGAGGCACCACCCCCTGTTGCTAAGAGATTTGTGATGCAGATGCAAGCCTCCACTTAGCACTATTAAAATGCGTCCGGCCAATCAGATTGCTTGGATGAAACTGCCTCATACTGCATTTATTTTATTAAACAGAACGTACTCCTCAGTCTGGTGTGCCACAGAGCAACCAGAGAGAGTGATAGAAAGAGGTGAAATATATTAAATGTATGCAGGTAATGAAAATGTATGCTTCTTCAGAAAGTGTCAGACAGCTGATTAACTCTAGATTACGCTTAAGGAAAAGCAACAGATTGGCATATATCTGGTACATTGGTACTCTAACGAATGGAATACGAACCTGAAACCAATTAAGCTTCTCACTGGTATGACTGTCTTCCCTCTGGGGGTCTTTGTGCAGCAATAAGTTCCTAATTGCTAGGGCCCCAGTCTTTTTATCTCTCTTTTTATCTCTATATTGCAATGTTAATGTTAATTTGCAGGAAGCGCAGTTGATTAATGTGTGACTTTAATCAGGGTTGGAAATCATGGGATGCTCTCCCAAACCATGGCGATCACTGAAAATGTTATTTGAATTTGAAAAAAAAAACCCCATCACAATTACAGAAGCCTTCTCTTTTCCCATGTGATTTTTCTGTGAGACATAAAGGACAACTGAGCTTTCCTTCTAAGAGTAAATCAATGAAAATGTTTCCTTTGCAAAATCAGAGTTTAAAAGACAGAGAAATGATGTATAGCAACTGATATTAAAACCCGGTGGTGTCATTATTTGAAGGTATCTAGATAACCAGTGTCTCTGATTCCTGAGCAAGTGGAATCCTTGGCTATCAGATACAATAAAACAGACAGTAGGAAGAGGCAGTTAAGCTCCAGTCTTTGCTTCATGTCATAATCCTTCCGATCTCAAATCCAAAGTGTGATTTCTCCTCACACTCCCAGAATTTCCTCTCAGAAATTACCATTTACCAATTACACGGTGTCAGGAATGATTCATATCTCTTTAATGAGAAATGACAGTAGATAGAGGAGAGCCACCTCGGGTTTGATTTCATTCTCAGTGGGGTGGGATGATCTGTTGACAGAACTACCCAGCAGACAGAAATGATGGGAGAGGAAGCCGTCAGCAGTCTTTCAGCCATGTCCTCACCAATACAATAGGGAGCAAGAGGGCACCCAAAGAAGGTGGGGAAAAGCTTTCAATCAATTATGCCTAACCTTGCCTGTGTGGAGCTACTGTAAGGGTGGGTACTGCGGAAATAGAGTTACTTAATTTTGTTATCAACATTTAATCTGTGCCCAGGCTTAGCACAGCAGTCACTGCATACCTAGTCATGCTGGAGAGCTCAGTCTCTTTGTCAAGCCCTTGCAAAGGTTTCCTGCTTTTATCTCAGGTTTTCTTGGCAGTTTCTTTGGCAGTTTTTCTGTTAAAAGTTTCAGTTTAGGATTTTTTTTCTTCGTTATTGTTTCATGTGGAGATTGTAACTGATGCTGGCAAACAAGACTGCAACTGTGTACGCATTTGTGAACTTGCAGCTTCTTAACAACGAGTTCATGCAGACAAGCAGCTGCGATACATGTGGCATTGATCACATTCGTTCCTGTGTACATTGTGTGTACTCGGAAGATTTAAGAAGTATATACACTAGGGGGCACATCGGGGCTGAATCCTCCCTGGCTGAGCGACAGAATATCTTCCTAGAGAACTTTGGTCATGTTAAAGGGATAGTTCGGCTTTTTTGAAGTGGGGTTGTATGAGGTGCTTAGTCCATAGTCAGTGTCTTACCTACAGTAGATGGCAGTTGACGCGCTCCCAGTTTGGAGAAGCAGCCCGGAGAACCAGTACAGAAGCTAAGCTATGTACTGCTGTGGACTGGGCCAGCAGTAAAACATATTTTAGCCACCTAAAAAAATGGCCACCAAAAAAATCAATATCAGTTTACGTGTACGTTCTATTTAGAACATTTCCCCCGCTTTACCTTGCCGTCAGACAGACCTTTCCTTTGGCACTACATTTTCTCAACCGTAGAACTTTCGTAATCCTGCGCACTGTATTACGCTGCAGATCAGCTGTTTGGGTCAGCGGGTTATGGAAGAGACACACATATAAGAAAATAAAAATGAGTGATTGTAACAGCAACGATGAAATGCTGTTCACTGTGGAGACAAGAGAATACCTTTATGAGCCAGAGTACAGGGAAGAACTTTTGCAGATAGAGACTAAACGGAATGAGTGCGTAGGAATACAGATTTCTTAAAAATTCTATTAAAAAAAACTTATCAGCAAACTCATAACAGTACAACAGTTCCCCAAGTACCTCTGTGATCATTTTTCCAAGTTATTTTACTGCAGCATTATTTAATAATTAAATACTACATTCATACCCAACATGCATACATTTCGGCCGGTAAAAAATATGCTTGGCCGGTGGATACAACCATGATGAACTAATGTTACGTTACTGAGCGGCAGTTGGAAAACATGATACCCAAGATAACGCTGTTCGTGTACAAAAACTATGCAGTGGTCAACAAAAAATGAATTACAGTATGCAAAACATGCGGGTCAAAAATTACAGACGGAGACGCAACAACTTCCAACTTCGTTCGACATTTGAAATTGCACAAAGAACAGTAAGTTGAGGCTTTGTTGTTAAAATGGCATTAAAGGTGTAGTCTACGATTCTAATCCAATACACTTTTTGTCAATTTCAGAGAATATCTCCTCGCGGTCCGCTAGCTTTCCATTCTGGGTGTGCGCTGAAAAAGAAGTCTGGTGTTCAGACACAGCCCTGGCTCTGTAAATGGGAAACAAACTGAGTGGCTCTGGTAGAGCCACCAACCCAGGTCGTCAAATACCGATGCTTTAGCTGCATTTCCACTTAACACTTCGGTATAATATGTCACAACTTGTGCCCCTACACAGGACAAACTAATGCTGTGCCTTACTTGTGCGAGTTTAAAGGAGCACTGAAGAGAGGGGTGTATTTGTTTACCTGTTGACTTCAAATATCAACAAGCTTTCTCCAGAATCACAGACTACACCTTTAAATGTAGTGAAGAGTGCATTATGACTTGTTTAGGAATCGAAACTCAAAGTTTAGGACTTGGGACTTGACTCGGGACTTGCCTGTCTTGATTTGGGACTTGACTTGGGACTGGAGTGCAAAGACTTGAAACTAACTTGTGACTTGTAAAACAATGACTTGGTCCCACCTCTGGTAACCAGTCTAGTATCTCAAGGAATTACGTCCATACTGGACGATTCCACATCTCACAATTTACGTGCAGCTTTAATTAACCGTAACCAAATATTTTCCCCAACATTTACATTAAAGTGTTTCAGTTGCCGAACCCTACAACCATACAACCATACAACCATACATTGACAATAATCTTATCCATACTATAGCTGTCATGCAGATGTTTTAGAAAGTGAGAATTCTTTAAAACGTGTACATTTGTCAGAAAAAAACATCCCAAGAAAATGCTAACTATTTGAAGCTTTGACTATAATTTGAAGCGCAAAATCAGTAATTCACACTTTTAGTTCTGATGCTCCCTCCGCGGTCCTGCTAATGTTTCTACTCGACATTATTTGGATTTTAGCATTTTACTAATAGACATTATATATATATATATCTTTTGGTGCTGAATTGAAACAATTAGCTAATAAATTTAGATCTCACTGCTGTCATGCAATTGCATTGACTTGCTGACTCACTCTTTATCTTGCTTTGTTATAGAGAGTAGCCTGGAAGCCAGGTTCATAACTATATACTGTATACTTTATGTCAATAATAAACTTTTCCTTCAGAATCCTTCAACTGACAGTAGCTACCAATGCTCTCTTGCAGTGTGACTGAATCTTGTGACGTTCCATTCATATTCAATGCAGCAAACTTTACTCTCATAGTTCCTGGGTCAACAGAAAGTAATACTTCAGGAGCAGGGACTTTTTCGGGGGGCCACAAACTGCCATCCAGGAACAAATGCTGGAGATCCTGCGATCATAATTCAGGTGAAGTACATGACTTGCTAAAAAGATTCCTGGGTTCCTGGAAAGGTTGCTGTAGTCAGAAAGGGCCATCTGATGCCTAATCAACAAGCTAGCAATCAAAAGGCACCTGGAGTGTAGTGTAGTGGAGGTGGTATTGAGCATGTTGGCTGACAGAAAGAGTTTAACCCTGATTTATCCTGTTAAATTGACCAACAAGACATTCTTATGTTCAGCATCAGCCAGAGGTAAGAGCTGCAGGGGAGCAGGTTCATGAGCACAGGCATTCACATCATAAAAATGCTTGATACAACAGCAGTCTGCAATGTTGCTCCCTGGGCAACTCCACGTGAAAAGCTCATAGGCACGTTGTACTTGTGTGTTTGTGTGCTTCTACGTGTGTGTGTGTGTAAATTTAAACCAATTCTCCAGAACCTGACTCCTGCCGTGTGGTCTAGCCTTGACTCTTGATTGCTACAATCAGTTTTTTCTGGGGCTAGACGGACACACAGCTTGCGCACTCACATAAACTACACTTCTCTCTAGTTCGCCTGTGGAAAGAATACATAGAACAAGGTTATATATGTTCATCTTATGCATTAAGGTTATATGTTTATGTTATATATAAAGGTTTTATATGTTTGTGTCACATATTGTATGTTTAAAGGTTTAGAGGTTATGATCTTGGAAAATTCCAACAAATGCCTGTGTCAAGGGTAAAGATAAGCAGAACAGGATGGTGACATGATGAAGCGTTACTGTGAATCATTCTGTACAAGCCATGTGGCGCTTGCTTTATTTTGGTTGATCTTGTTTCGCAATACAGCATTTAGTATCCAGCATGATTAATTATCCTAAATTCTCTTTTTATCTACAGTAGGAAAAGCTGTTCACGAGTAATCAGTTTGTCAATTAAATTTTAATTTAATTTAATTCAAATTTTAATTTGAAGTCCAAAAGTGAGAGTAAGAGTCCAAAGTGAAGTCCTCAGATGTCTTGTGTTTTCCAAACAACAGTCCAAAACCCAAAGATATGCCTTTTACGATGATTTGAAACAAAGAAAAGCAGTAAATCCTCACATTTGAGAAGCTGGAACCACAGAATGACTGAAGTTTTTGCTTGAGAAATGACCAAAATGATTAATCGACTCTCAAAATAATTGCTGATTAAGTGTCTGTCAATCCGCTAATTCATTAATCTAAACTACTTGCTTCAGCTCTATTTGAGAGCATAAAAGCCAGATCTAATTGTGATATTGGGATATTTTGAGAGACTGGATCTTGTTCAGCGAGGAGACGTATTAACTGTAGATATATACTGTTTCAATACATGATTAATTACTGGCTTCTCAGTGCTGTCTTAAAGCTTTGAAATATGTTCGACATAAAATATTAACTTGCTCTGTCTATAGTCTAGAAACAAGAGAGAAAAGTTTATGTACAGATCAGGTACATAGGTATATGTCACTCTAGTGAAACGCTGTACAGTACATCTCCTTATTGAAAAAAATGAGGGAAAGATGGAAAAGGGGAGCGTGACAGCATCCAGGATGACAGATTTTCTGGGGATCAGGGTGTATTTACTGGCTGAAAACAGTTTGTGCTGCTAGCCAAGAGTGTATATCAGCACGGCATCGCTGATTTGTGTCTCGGTACTGTGAATTCTAGCTGTGGCAGACAGCTATCTAGGCATGTTCTCAAATACCGACTACATCAGTTGCATTCGTCACCATGACAACCATGACCATTATTTTCACCATGCAATGGAATGGGGCACTATGCATTAAGCAGTGGCTGTCTGTCAAACATGAACATTTGACAGTAGTTGGAAAAATGATGATTCTTTGCATTGTGTTGCTTTTAGAAAATTATACTGTTTGGCCAAATGGGGGGTGCTATGAAATTTTATTTATTTTAAGGGCCAAAATCTTTTACTTTTGACAGAATAAATGTTTTTAATGGAATACATATTTACAGTATCTTCCTGTGATTACAAAGAACACTGCCAGACTGCACTCATAAATGAAGGGGATTAATTACAGGGCTGCTATTATTGTCGAAACTGTTCAAGTTTCAAACTTTGTCAGGTCATTTTTTGATGACTCTTTGAAGGACAAGTCACCTGATTAGGTGCATACTGGAGTAAAGTGTATTTTCTGGTTCCAAATAATATGATCAAACGTTTGACGATATACCTTTAACTTCAAAGCCTTCTATAACACTAAAGGCAAACAGCTAAAAATAAGGAATGATGACTGTAATGTCAATCAGTATTTCTCTAGTTTGCAATATCCTTCCCCTGGCATACATTTTTTAGCTCATAATTTCATTTCAGTACTGAAAATGGAATCTTATATATATAAAAAAAACAACAAAGCACAACACTCTTAAAAAGACCTCATTAATTTTTTGCCTAGGGCCACCTTTTGACTGGTCAGAATTTGATTACTTGAGTTATGTCTGCTGTGAAATAGGTAGATTTAAATGAAGAAAATACTGAAGAGCCGACTTGAATCTATCTTTATGTTCTCTGTATCTATCTTTCAGCTGTTTTGTTTTTCACAAGGCATTGCATTATTTATTAAATTATTGAGCATAAAGTGCTGCTAAGTTCATTACCCAATGACCTTAATTGGCCTTAGTTGAAGTGGCAATATAGCAAACGATGAATGACAGCTGACCTCCATTTGACGCAAACAACATGATGCAGAATGCACGTCTGAGACAGCCATGAACAAAATGGATGCGTCTGGTTTATGGTGGCCTATTCAAAGTCTAATGAACCTGGAGGATTAGGGTATATTCTTATGATGTTACATTTAACCTATTCTTGCTAATATGCTAATCAGTATAGATGATGACAGTAAGAAACACGAGAGAGTATTTAAATAGGCACACTCAGCTAATTACAAGGATTTTGGTTGTCACTGCCCCACTGGAAATTGTACTGCCTGCTCAAGCACTGACGATGTGTCTGTCTGCTTTTGGACACACAATGATGTTCAGAGGCAAAGAATATAAATGCTAATTCTAATGTACATTATGTTCTCAAGGATTAAGATGTGGCCCACTGACTGAATTTGGTGCCCTGAGGATTTGTATGACAATATAAACTTCACAAAATCCAAGAGGAGAAATAATCCTTGTCAGCTCTACACACTGAAGGGTAGATGGTGCCAATTTTTAGCGGCAAACAGCAGCCTGTAAGCACTCTGTAAGTCGGCCCGTTTCCCAAATAATAGAAGAAGACAAAAAGTTAAGTGTGTGTAACATTTTGGGATCAGTTAATAAAGCAAAGGTTTGCTGTGTTGGACTAAAGGTTTTAATCCTGACTGAGCTGCAGCATAGAATTTAAGGTTCTTGTTTTCACGTATAGAGCTCTGCATGGTCAGGCACCTGTGTACAGCTCCGACCTACTCCATCCTTACATCACCAGTAGGTCACTTAGGTCTTCTGACCAGGGTTTACTGGTCGTCCCTCGTGCTCGACTGAAAACAAAAGGTGACCGTGCCTTTGAAGTGGTGGCTCCAACAATGTGGAACGCCCTTCCTATAGACGTACGATGCTTTTAAAAAGCAGCTGAAGACTCATTTCTTTAACTTGGCCTTTGTCTCGCCTCTTGCTGTCTAGTATTTGTAATTTCTGTATTTTTAAGGTCTGTTGTTGCTTCAGTTTTAATGTTTGTTCCTTTCATGGTCTTATTTTTTTTTATTTATCCTTGGTCTGTGAAAGGTGCTATACTAAATGAAGTTTATTTACTTACTTACTAGTATCAATAATGAAAGAGTTGTTATTTGAGCTCTCACTGATACCAATTGTAGAGCAACTGGTATTTATGTTAAAGAAATCTCTAATTATGAAATATGGTTTTAACATTAATCCTAAAGAATATTATAGTCCTATGTATCCTGAGATTTGTCATTTGGAGTTTGTTAGCTGTCAAAGAAATACATAAATTTGTGTGTTACTTTCAGATACATTGTTCCAGTGTGTGCTTTCGTCAAGGCCACCCTCAGAAAGCTTGGGATTCTAGTTCATAGCTGTGACAGCACAGGCATTTCCTTCTCTTCGAAACATTATTTATCCACTGGGTTTTGTATTTCCAAGGCCACTGTCAAACAAACAGCGCCTTTGCTCCACTTACATTTCGTGTGTTTGAAGCCTCTGCATGCGCTGCTGTCGCTCTGTTCATCCCAGAAAAAAAGAGCCTGTGTTTAAAATTCCTGTTGTTCTACTTTTATGGGCCAAACAGTGTCCTTTAATGTACTGCTCTTGCTGATCCCAGTTAATTTTGATAGATTACATTTCATTTCACATTTCTCTACAATTCAAATTGCTGGCAGGCATGTGTTGCTACCCGGCAGAAGATTAATTAATTCCAAGTTCCTGGATTCCTGAGTGTTTGATTTAGGTTTACCTTCTGTTTTGTTTGACTTTTCTGGCGACAAAGTGGGCTTAAAGGAAAAATCCACCCTCGGATACTCGGATAAACCGTTAGATATCATCATTTAGTGATGCTGCAGCTTACTTCTTTGCTGCAGCCACTTTGCCTCCACCTGCCTCGACTACATCTTAAATTAGTGACTTCCTTCATTTCCCATGAGGACGTTTTACAACCCCCACTGAAGGGGTGTGAACGTGTTGCTTTCAATAAACGAGGGATGAATGGGCACATAAATAGCTTCAAACTGTAACCGTTCGACTGTGAGTTATGCATTTAGTTGGAGAGTGCAGTAGCAGTAGTGATAGGGCAATGTAATGACAAGGTATCTTCCAGCAGCTTTTGAGAGTGAGCCAGCACCAATTACGACTGGGTGTCTTTCCAGCATGATTCTAGTGTGCTGGCCTCAAACCAATATGTGTACAAAACATAATGGAAATTTATATTACACACGCGCACGCACGCACACAGACTTGTTTAATTTACTGCGCGAATAAACTGCTAAAAAAACATCTGAATACCCAACAAAGACAACACATACTTCTTATTATCAAGCCACATTTTACATAACTTCCACATTATAATATTATATAAATGTATCTCTAGAAAACTAAAACCTTCTGTTCATGAATAGTACATAAATCCTACAGTATTTAATTTTAATTCAGTCGTGGGTGGGGAATCTCTGAGTCAGCACATTATTTTAGTGAGAGTAAGACTGAGGAGAATGTGTTGTATTTCTATTCAGTTCCAGTTGTTACAGTAGAGAGAGAGCACATAAAACCATGGCTTTTCAGTCCTTCTTTCTTCCTACCTGTGTTATAGTTCTCAGGGTCACAGAGGCACCATCATGCACTGGGCAGAAAGGGAAATACAGACAGACAAAAACATTAGCACGTACAGGAAATTTGGAGTCCTCACCCCACCATGTCTTCGGATTGTCGGAGGAAACAGGAATACACCAAGGAATCCCATGCACAGCTGCAAACATGCATAGAAATATATATATATATATATATACATATACATATATATATGCCACAATATATATAACTATTCACCAAGCTGTGATCCTCCTAAGCTGTCAGCCATGTCATCATTGTGAGGATGTTCCACAACTTCATACTGTATCTACTTTGATTTATATTTGACTTGATACATATTTCTATTTCAGGAGTCCATATGTTGTCAAACAATCTGCTCGTAACAGCTGTATATAACAGCTGTGAGCAATTGCCACCTCTTAAGATGTGGTTAAGGAGCCCCCGTCATATGATTGCGCATGTAAATATTTATATTGTGTTTTTGTTTTACTTTTTGCTTGATTTTAGCATTCTTTAGTATTTTTTTTACGATAGTTTGATTCGATTTTTGAGCTTATATTCTATTAATGTTTCAGTGAATGTTGGTACTCGTTACAAATGCTGAAATTCATACGTCATAAATGAGATCAATAAAGTTTCAAATTCTTTTCCTGTATTTCGTCTTGTCTTACCAATTCAGACAATTAAAACTCATTCATTGCTCCACTATTTTAGTGGAGTAATGAATGAACGAATGAATGACTGCGGTGCGAATGAAACCAATTCAACTGTTCCATCATTTTTCTTGCTGTTGAGCTTCCTTCTTGCTCTGGTAAAGCTTGGTAGGCATGCACGCAAGTTTGGCTTGGCAGTAAATAATGCAATAAGACATGCCAAAAGGAAAACCTGACATTTGTCATTTCATTATCACGTCCAATCTGTTCTTGTCATACCAGGAGAAAGGCCAGTGTTGGAGAAAAAAAAGATTTTTGCAGCAATTCCAGTCTCATCTCTCTAATACCCAAGTAGTTTCTTTCTTATTAATCATGCACCACGTTGAAAGGAATTGAAATGCACCATGTCTTATTGATCCCAGGACTGAAGACATCTTATCCTACAAACAGTGCTGTTTCTGCTGGATGAATAATTGTCATATCGGACAATGTGTCAGCAATGTCACTGTGAAATGACAGGGAGCGAAGAGAAAAAGTGCTTGAAGGCTTGCTATCAGCCATCAGGGAAATGTAAAAAGAGTATGCTCATGCCACATAACAACCAATATGCCCTTAAAGTCCTTTGCTGTCAGCAAGTACACACAACTAGTCACAAACACATAGCCAGGTTGTTTTTCTTTCAATGAACATCTCAGGTACTGTAATGCAAGAGACCAACCAGGATGTATTGAACCTGACAGGTTGTCTGGCAGCTATTTTCAAACTTATTTCCATGACAAGCATTTATTTCAAATACATCATGTGCTGTTGCTTCTGTCGCCATCACATGTTATACCTGGGAAAACAATCTCGGTGACAGCATGTATTGATAGAAACAAGGTGTCCTGGCAATGGACATTAATCATACTTTGGATAATCAGCCACCATTTTCACTTTGAGTAAAAAAATACAATCTTACATGTGGACAAGTCATCTGTCACCAAACTTCAGACATTCCTAGTGAAGCTATGATTAAATATGGTTTCAGTATGCCATAACGCAAGTTTAGTCTACCTTACATCATTTGTGTGTTACTTTAAAGTACTGCCACTGATGATATATTTTATAGTGATGCAGAAGTAAAGATCAAAGCAATTTGGATTGATCAAGTATTGTTTGAGCATCTTGAGCCCTTACATTTTGAATTCTGATGCTGAGCCTGTCATGCGCAAGTCATATAAAAGATTGGGGTAAATTGCCTTCACATTAAAGATAAATGCATGTCATTTGCATTGCTTTGATACTGGAACAATACTGAAAGTATCATTACACTTCTAAAACATAAAAGCCATGGGAGAAGGCTGATTTTAGAATAGCTGAATGTTAAATTTCAAATTTGCTCAAATATTTCAGTCATAAATTATGCCTCTATATACTATATATGGTAATACTTTATCCACATTTGCATTAGTTCATGTTCTGATATGGATTTGTCAAGTGAAACACATCTTTGAGAGAGGTGGATGGACTGAACCAAATGAAAGACTTGAATAATTGGTTTACACTGCTGAGACGAAAGCAAGCTCCTGCGCTCCCAGGAGTACAGACCACTGACATTATGAGCACAACAAATTGGTATCATATCTTCCACCTGGCTGGACATCTTCACACCTGGACATAGGTGGCCTTTTTGACACTAATAAGAGTCCAAGAGGGAAGGAGAAGGTGAAATCCAGCTGAAAACTAGCCAGTGGCAGACAGCTGAGGCCTATTTGGCACTGATCTCCTGACTGACTCACTGAGAAGTTCACAGATGGCTCACTTATACTAGGCTTGGGGTGCAAAGTAAACAAAGTGCTGTGGATGTTGCTAATCTGACCCTAGCGGTCTGCAGTAGAAGACTGTCAGGGAAAATGATGTTGAACGAGGTTGTGTGATTGCGGCACATGACGGTATGTTCAGAGTTGTAGTTGCAGCGGAGAATGGGCCATGTCTTGCTGTATTTTACACTTTAATGAACTCTTCTGATTCCTGTCATTATTTCTTCTAATTGAATTCAGTGTCGCTTTATGTTTGGTCGGGGTTGCCATTTTTATCTACCACCCAGTGTATATGGCAAAAATGCGGAGCTTATTAAAATGCAACATTTCCTTCCAACCATTTGCATCTAATTTTGTACAATTTCGCAAAATATTCATACACCACAGCATCCTATGGCTTCCTGTCTCATTTATATTCTACTGCTGTACGGTACTAAATAGCCATGCCGTGATAGACTGATTCACAATATAATGTCAATCAAACATTCTGGACACTACCACCAACAGGCACCAAAGGTATTGGCCATGTTTTATTCATACAGCTTTAAAATTTTCATTTTCTTCAGACTTCCTCCAAAGTAATAGTACAGGCATAGTTGGAAAAAATAAATGTATAAATGGTGACCACAACAAATCAGTCGTAAGCTGGACATGTTTATTCAGTTCTTATCTGTATAATTAGATTCATTAGAATAATTAAACAATCTGTCTACTGAGCATGATGCTTTGAATAGCAAAAGGATGAACCTCTTCCAAGTGTTTAAAGGATTGACTGCTGTCTCAGGGCAGTTTCTGGGGTAAATGCTGTGTATTTGCAATGTCGTGCTAATGTCTTTGTGATTTATGCACTGAGGCTAATCCAGAGAACATGCCATCACATCAAGTAATTAAAAAAAAACACCCTTTCCTATGCTTGAGACACAGCATCAGGTTAAGGTTTGGTTATCTCTACCACAAATGTGACACAATAAATGAGCGACCTTGTATGCTTTGGCTAAGGCCAAAGACAGATCGTGCTCATGGCAAATAAATTACTGTTAAACAGTAATCAGTAAACAGTTTAACAGTAACTGGTTATGAAACAGTCTCAATTTAATACAGATGCCTCAAAATGACCTACATAAGCAAACGAGAACAATGGAGAGAAGATTGGCTATTTCTATTAGTTTCTAATAGTTATTCTTAATGCCTGTCACCGGGTCGTAGTTTTCCATGAAATCAAATCAATCAATCAAAACAAAATGGCGCTGGGGTTTGCTCTGGCTGAATTCGAGTTGCTTCAGCCGATAACTTCCGACAACATCTCCGGAGCTGCCACCCGCTCTCCTCCCGGTGAAGTAGTCTCCTCGCGGCGGGGGAGTGAAGCGGAGGGAACATGTAACGTAACGTTAGGTGAAACACTACCGCCTTTGTCCACAGGGACCGCCAAAATCAACACAAAATGAAAAGTTGAGAGAAAGTTTGAGAGAAGCTTTCGTGCTGCTATACTGACTGGAGCACGTCAAAGCCCTGTACCGTATAAACGGTGATACCATATACCATATGTACAGGTCTAGCATACTACTGTAGCTACCTAGCTGTCTCACTTTCATGGGTCCAGCTGGGGAAAATGACCAGGCTGCCAAAACTTTCAGCAATGGGTAGTCCTGTGACCTCAGCACTCGTACGTTACCCGGTGATTTAAAAACAGAGGGACAAAGCCACGACTAACAAAGTCGTCCCCCCAGCAGGTTGACTGCCTGTGTGGCTGTTGAAACTGACATTATATTACAAACTATTTTTAGGGCCCACCCACACCAATATTGCACTTAAAATGACAGCACCTCGTCAGTCTGAAAAAAAAAAAAGATCATGGTCATGGTTAATAAATGAGTGTGAATTCTGTCTCAGTTGTTGAATTTTGACACATCCAGGCAATGTCTGTCTGCTGAGACCCTGTCCATCAACCCTGACTTTCTCCACAACACTTTCAGTGGTGGAGCGTCATGCTACTGCTCGCTTTGCTAATCACAGTTTGAAGCCATTTCAACAAACAACCAGCACTTGTTTTTCTTGTGCAGTGTCAGTGGGACATACATTTTGTTAGTATGTTTTCTATTAATGTCTGGCTGTATGTGGATCTTTTGAGAATGCAGTAAAAAAGGTCATAGTATTTTCTTTTCACTTACACTCCTTTCAAGCCAGAGTCCAGGGCCAGCTACATTGTCTTGTAAACAGACATCGTGGCAGGTGTTTGCAGACACAATTTGAATTTGAACCGACTTTTGGTCTTTTGGTTTAAGGGCAGTCTCGCTATTCCCAACACACCATGCTGCCTCCAACACTGTTCATTCACATCAGCCAGAAAGCCAGTGCGCTATAAGTTATTTATGATGGAGAATACAAATGTAAGTATTTCATTCTTACTTAATTTCCCAAAAGTGAATATTTCAGAAAGACAGTAGCACCTGACAAGTGAACATAGTTTTAGAATGATATGGCTGCGGGCCATAATACGATTTCAAATTTTTTTAACTTAATTTAGATTTTTATGACTGTTATTCTTGATTAGAATTAAGGAATGATATGCTTCTAAAAGTGTTTTTTTGAGTAATTTAGTTTAATTGTTCATTGCAACGATGAATATTCATGGGAAGAAGTTTGAAAAGTAATTTAACTGGAAATGGTCTTTCACTATTGACACTTAATTAACTACAATTAGATGATGCCTCATAATCACATTAAAGAGGAAGATAAACATTCCATACATAAGGCGCCGCATGACACCAAGGTGTACGCACAAAATGAGCTCGGTGTAATGAGCGTGACAGTCAGGCTTCACAGACAACAACATGGACACTCTGGTTGAATCTGTTCTTACAGCAAAAGACAGAGCAACACACGTAGACGTGGGACTTTTCTTACAATTGGTGCATTTGTAGTCTGCAAATTATGTGAAACCTTACGGTTTTCCCCTTTAGTTTTCAGTGTGTATTTTGTGACAGTTGACTTCATCCCTTCGTACCCTGAATGTTATAAGAGTTCATCTTACAATGGATAATTTTCCATCATAGAGTTAGCATAATTACATGATAGGATGAAATGAGCTTCAAGAAGCAAATTAACGGATTTGAGGGTAACGTAGATAATTACATGTTTTGGAAAAATGTGCTTCAATACTAATGTGGCATTTAAATAGATTTTTTCTTTTAATTACACTGGTTCCTTTGCTCACAATAACACTTGGGAAAAATACATCTTTAGAGATGATGAAAAAAAGATGTACAGATGTACCCCACGGATGCTGATACTTCATTAATTGTATTTGAAAAGAATGACTATCACATATTAAAAGTTCCCTATGTTATTAATGAAAAGCTTGCAGATGAATGACATATAGAGCCGCAGATAATGAACTTCTGTGGCAAAAACTAGGTAAAGATAAAGTTTGTGCTTGGCTTGTAGGCTATTCAGATGAAATGTCATGTTAATGTATATTTTTTCATAAATGTGCTTAAAGTTACAAGAAATCAGCGATGCTTTACTTCTGCAGATTCAACCTATTTCTAGCTGAAACCCTGCTGGAGCTGGAAGTAAGGGTCGCTTGGGGGGGTCGAGATGTTCAAAAGTGGGAAGCTTGGACGCCAACAAACGTGTATTCTCGTAGAGAGAAGCCCTGGCCTCACCCTCCAGCTATGAAACCTCCAGTGGCCATATTAACTGTATGTTGCACTGTGGGTGGGAAAAAGGGGGAATGTACAGCTCACCTATGACCTATGCTTATGCACCAAGATGCGTAATGTACAAGTTTCAAAATCACAATACATTTATTATTTCACAGATTTTCCCTTGACAACACATCAGACATGCACAGTAGTCAATAATAGATTGGCATATTATATATATTTTATAATCTTTGAAGCAAATATTGGCTAAATTTGTTTTATATATAAAAAATACTACCAAAAGCTATAAAATAGGTGACACTAATACACTGACACTAAACACTAATAATTAATAGCTAATACATTTTTTCTTTTGAAAAAAAAAGTGATTTTTTCATTTCATTGTGACTTTAATTTGAAGGTCACTGGCGACTGCTTCCTTTTTCGTTTTAAAAGCAGACATGGGCTACCTGCAGATTACGGACAGTTTATTGGGCCACATTCACAGTACTCTGAATGACAAGCAGCAAATTCCCCTGACATCTGTCTTAAGCCAAGTGTCCTACATATTTAAAAGACTATTAAAGTCGTAATGAAGTGTTCAGTGATGGGTGATTGAACGCACATAGTGAAATGAAGTGATTATTATTCAGTTTGCCTGGCTAAATTTACACAATACCCTTCATAAACACCTGATGCTGCACCGTTATTTATTTATTTGTTTAAATTAAACGTCTCCCAAAAGGAATTTAATGAGAATAGATGCAGACCTCTCATTTCCATAATCTAATGCTATGTTTATGAGCTACCACGGTGCAATTTGAATAAGAATGAATCCTGATAGAGATTCAGGGTCTGACGGCGTGGAAGAGTGCCTCCCCAAGGTTCCTGAGTGCCAATTCACACGCACAGTGAAAGCTCCTGCTGAATCCAAATACTGTATACCTTGTGCTCAAATTGGACTGTTGTCACGGAAATAAAATAAATAAATAAACAATGAAGGATACTGAGTTTACCCTAGACTATTAATCTCTGTTGGGTGGAATAATTGCTGAGACTGCATTTATACCTTTCAGACTGAAACTATTGCGTTGGAGAAGCCACTCTTAAAATGTAGTTCACTGTAAATAACAACTCATCTGCAATGGAAACAGTCAAATGCCCAATTCTAGTTTGGCATACAGCACCCTTCCAGTCCCAGTCCATGTTGGGCCTATACACTGTCCAGTTTTGTGTGAACACTACAAATGAGATGTAAAAAATGATGTAAACCAATCGAGGATTGTGCCTTTAAAAGGTCTGTTCACCCCGATCGCCCCGATGCTGTCTCACCTGTAGTTTGCTTCATTTGGTGCAAACCAAGAATTTCAAAAAAGATGACATTGTTGTCTTTTAGTATTTGACCTAATAGAAACAAACCAAGAGGAGTAATCATGAAAGTTACACAGGCCGACAGGTAACTCATTGATTGGACAGTTTTGGTGACGGTCATCCTGCACCATCAGTGCTACAGGGACCCATGTTTTGGTGACTCACAGCAAACCACACTGCACTTTACTCTTGTGTGTTTATGTGTCTTCTCTGGTGGTCACAAAGACCTCGTGAAGAAATGATTATGGAAATGAACAGTCAAGACTGCAACTGGCCCTTTCATATCATAAATAGTGATGAATCAATAGAAACAACACAAAAATTGAATTGAATTCATGGTAAAATCACATACCTACTATCACACAGACCTGTGGTTGTTTTGGTTTGCTGTCACACCACAAATGAACCACCAGGGCCTGCATGAAAGCGGACCGAGTCCCACCTTTTCATGCAGTCTCTGAGCGCTTTCACACCAGCCTAAAATAACCAAAGCAATCGCTATATATACAGTATATGAGAGGTTTTTAGCCATGCAGATAGTTTCAGTTTTGTCTATCTCAGTTTAGAGATACATGTGATTCTAAAAGTATTGAAAGGGGAAAAATTCAAAAGTAACACGTGTTTCCAGCAACAGTGTCTCAGGATAATCCACAGTGAACAGTTTTCATTGCAAACTACATTCTACTGAAGGTTAAGCAGTGCTCAAATTAGTGAGCACTATGGACTGCAGGCGTTGAGAAGCCCTTAACCGCCATGCGCATGCATGAGTGCCGTTTTCAGAAACACGTGTAAAGATTTAAGAGCATTCATGGCAACTGCTTCTATCAAATCAGGAGTGGCCAAGTCTGACTGAATAATATTTTTTAAATGAAAGTCCTGCTGCATACTGGGCCAATATATCAGTGTAATTCTAACACACATGCAGACACATACCTTCAGACCGACTCTGTTCATAATTCACCAACAACTGGATATACTGTTCAGCATTTTTTGGACATTGTGTGAGACAGAAAGGGTACGGAAGGAAAACAGGTAGACAAAAAAACCTCAGGAGAGACAGAGCACTTTTTTGTGCCATGGTCTCAGTGGTTTGGACTGCTGTTTGGACACCAAGCCATGTACATACAATAAAATATTCACCTCAGGGTTTAAGCCTATTATTCTATTGTTTTTTTTTCACAGTCCTTTATTGGGACTGCGAGACTCTGTGTCCCACTTACAGTACTTTAGACAGTGCCGTATGTGTCTCTGGGGCCACACTGAAAAGGGAACCAAGGGCCTTTGGAGA
>NTHP01000287.1:357141-375193 GCA_003416845.1 Oplegnathus fasciatus | reverse complement strand
CAACACTGTCAACTGGTATGAGTAGATTAAGAACAAGTGTCCTTGTTTTGTGTTTTGGCAGCACTTGAGTATAATCATATCCTTCGATGAGTATTAACCCCCCTATTTTGACTTATTAAGGCTGCTGGTAGTGTGATTATCATGCTACTGTTTGTATCTATGAATCCAAGTCACTATTTAAGTAAAAAATAAAAAAGCTAAATTACAGATTTTCTTTGTAATCAATGATATTTGTCTTTTTGAGATATTAAAGCATAAAATGTGCGTTATGTATCACTTGAATGAGAAAAACACACTGAACTGAGTTGCTAGCATGAATTGTAGTAACACTAAAAAACTATTCTTAAGAAAAGTCCTTAAACTCACAATCTGCCTTCACTACCCCACACACACACACACACACACACACACAATCACAAGTCATCGGGTAGGGGGACAAAATGATGAAATGTGGTTTCATCGGAGGAAGTTTTTCCTTCTTTCTTTGTTTAATTTGCATATTGTGGTATTAATAAGAAATAATGTTTCATCCGAAGCTCCCCTTGGATGAATAGCCTATACCTTTGGCTGCTCTGCCCTTTCACAAATGTCTCTAAGCCATATTTAGTGCAGACCCCAATGTGGGAGCAACGAGGACACACACTTCGAGGACAGAAAGTATTCATCCACTTCGAGCAGAGATACATGTTTGAGTTGGTGAAAAGAGTTGCAAATGAATAGATATATTTGACTTTTGATGAATTCATACTTGACTCAGGTAGTCATGTATGAGCAATAACAGTCATTTAAAGATTGTGTGACTCTGTCAACATCTGCACAGGAGCAAAGTTGCTTTGATTTTTACAGCATTTCTCCTTCAATCGAATGTTCAACCGCATCCGAGTATGTTTGATTTTACCTCTTACTAGTATCTCCATGGTAACACATCAAAGGTCACAAAGGCCAATTTGTTTATTCTGTTCAGCCTGATACTACTGCTTTTTAAATTGATTTATAGATTACATTTCATTACTGTTTCCTGTGACTAAGACTCAAGAAGCAAAGCAAGAATGACTCAAATCTCTGCTGCACAAACAAGGTCTACTATTTAAATAAAGTTAATTTGTTTGTCTGTCGTTTTAAAAAGTTTAAGAAAAGAAAACCTAGAAAATACATCATTAAAAATGTTTAAACTTGAGAATATCACTTGATCTTTTTGTGTCTTTATTTTCCAAAAGAGAATTAATCTTCAAAATCATCATACATCATATCTTAATAAATCTATATAAATACTCATAGGCAGTAACATTTCTAAAAGCCACAGTGTTTTTTTTAAGACGGAACCATCGCTGATATTTGAAGCTTGACTTGAAATCATCTCCCCAAGTCTAGAGAGAATAGAGCATGAATCCATAACCAAGCGAAATCCAAAGTGAAATAGCAAGCTGGCTTGGCGTTTTGGAGTGATACTCCACACAAAATCTGTCTTTTTAGTATCAAACACTCACCCACTGTATGCTTGAAAGGTATGTAAAAAGTTTATAGTTTGCTTCTTCACAAGGAAGTCTAGAGCTGGGGGATTCTACGCTAGGCAGACATTTACACCAGTTACTTTCACACGAAAGTGCAGAGAACTGGGAAAATATCCACTGCTTCAATAAGCTCCTCATGAGTTTCACTTGCCAGGTAAAACTATTCATGAGACAAAATCACATCAGCAGGGAAACAAAGAAGCATGGAAATTTGATTAGCTGATGCCAGCCAGCAATCATGAAAAACTCAGCTGTGGCCAACTTCCTTCAGCCAACAAGCTTGTTGACTGTCCACTGCTGAGTTTCGCCGGTTGCTTGTTACAGCAATATTTTCCTGTTGCTCACACTGTGAATGCAAAGTTATTGCAAACTCTTATACATGATGTCATTCCCACTGTCGGGCAATTAAGGCTTTTCATTACCACACAGCTCTTACTCCGTTCAAAGAGCAGCAGCTCAGTTTCTTCCAGTAGGACGCCTAGTGAGTGATCTGCTTCCATGATTAACCTCTGGCAGTATCCACATGACAGACTGCACTTTGCTTAAGAGGCTGAAGGCAACTGGAGTTGATAAATCCTATATTGGTTCATACATATTCCATGTTATCTTCCTAAAAACAATAAAGGAATGCTTGTAAAAGTTCATTAACAGTAGACATCTGGTGATGCCTTTTAACATTTGTCTGTGTCTGCATTACATTTCCACAGTACATTTTGGTTTCAAATCCATTGTTTCACTGATTACACTCAGAACTATACGTTGCCCTCCGTAAATCTGGGTAATTGTCTTTTAAATCCTTAATATGCTGAGGAATGTTGGTCCTCCTGCTTGTTGCGCTATGACCAGATTGCTTAGTTTATCTAAGACGAGCAAAAATAATGATGCATGCCTTTAAATGGATTTGTCAAGCTTTGACGTCTTTCCTTCAGAGGGGCTGGGTCATGCAAGCCCAATAAACCTGTCTTTATCGAGTTATGGCTGTGTTCACACCCACGCGGAATAAACCAGGGCAGCTGAACCCAGGAGTTGTAATATCCTGACATCTGACTACTCATGCAGTAAACTATTGCAAAGGAAAATTAAATTTCCACTCAGCCATCGATTAGTTTAAAGCTACAAGGATGGTCTGTGCTCTAGTCGGGCATGAAAATCTGATCAGGTGACTCAGCTCTTTGTTTTATCATTGGCATTAACACAATATATATAGATACTGTATAAAATATATATATATAAGATACTCGCACTAAACCGCTGGCTTTACTCAAGCTTTAAACAAAAATTTTACAGATGTTCTGACATCTGGCTAAAGAAATTCCTAATACTGCTTTCCAGCTGTAGATACCACTGGAGAAAAGAAGATTAACAACCAGATGGGATACAGGCGTAAGTGTGCTCATGTTCAAATCAATATAGAAACTGAATATTCAACAGAACTCACTTAACATTCCCTCTCACAGCATTAATGGGTTAGTGCACATGGTTAATAGACTGAATGTTTTACTCTTTGTTATGTTATTTTTCACATTTTCCAAAGGAACCCTGGCCATGGACTGTGTATGCTGAAAAAATTAACTTAATGACTTAATGAGTTATTGGGAATCTTTTAGGATATTATATCGATTGTATAGTTGTCAGGTGACTTTTTCCTTATCCAAATAGAGAATCTAAGCATAGAGGGTGTCACGTATTTTGCAGATTGTAAACTCCTTTGAGGCAAATTTGTGATTTGTGTTTTTGGGCTTTACAAATAAAATTGACTTGAAAAGCACAGATATTGGATCTTTGCCATATCAACTTCTATCCAATTTTGAGGCCTGTCCGATGAAAGCACTGACTAATTGTACTGAATTCAGATGTGCATTCCTGAATTAACTGGCGAGGAGTCTGCTATCTGCTAGAAGACTTTGTTTAATCAACTTCCGTAGCTTTGTTTCACACAGTCCACATGCCACATGCCACATAAATCAGCAGCTAGCCCAGCAGGACAGTCTGAGTCAGTGGGCACTATCACATGTCATGCAAGCTAGCAATGTCTATGGAGTTTCTTCCTCACCTGGAAATCTCAAGTGCCTGCCAGTGTGACAGATGGCCACGGTACTAATCAAGGTGATTCAAAGCTATACTCCTGACTTATCCTCGTCACAGAATATTTTCCAGTATTAAAATATTAAGTGTGGATTTTTTCAGTGACAGTTATTCAGGGTTGTCAGGTGTTGATTGGAGTGTTGTTTGTCCTCCCATAGAGCTGATATGTCTGTGGGGCTGTTGTTCAAAACTGTCAAAAGTATTAAGTGTGATGGGTGTGGACTTTTGTAAACACTAGCATAGTTTTGATTTTTATATCCTGACTCAGATTAACACTGACAATTTGGCTGTGAGGACATTATTTAAGGTGTTGTTTTAAAATGACGTATTACATTTGAATGTCACGACAAAATCAGTCGGAGAAGAAATCCCTGACAGAAAGTTTTAAAGGTTGATTTATACAAATAAATGTGGCATGTTTAACATGCTTGTTTAGCTGCTACAATTCTTCTGTCTTGAACAGTCAGACTAGGAACAGGGACAACAACAAACAGTATGCACTACATACATAGAGTATACAGGTACGAATAAAGGTCATAAGATCATGGATAAGTACTGTCAGAATTGATATCATATTAGATATAATCATATATTATTATCATCTTGTAAAATGAAACCAAGACTTACCCCTTTTACTTTTTCAATGATTTAATTACGTAAAGGCATAGAACAGTTCAAGCCTGTTTTTATGTTTTAAGCTTTGTGTTCCTTCTCATATCACGTCTGGATACAAATAAAACTAACTTCTTTCCCCGAACACAATGTAGCACAGATTGTGTGCACTCACTTATGGCAAGAGGAACGCTTAGCCTTTATAGCTTGTCTCCTTTCATTTTGTGTTGAGCATTACCAGTAAGTAAAGGTCTCATCAAAGCTTCCTATTGTTTTAAATCCAAATGCAGAGGGCATTAAATTTTAACCAAATCTCTGTTCCACAGTGTAGTGCCAGTATTAGCTATCCCTCAAAAACTGATCCTGTATTCTATGTTTGTGGGGTCACGGCCATCAATTTATAATTTATACAATAATGTGCGTATTCCCTGTTCAGTGTGCATAATTCATATTTCATACTTGCACAGAGTGGTTTAGTTGGAATACAAAACATGCTGATATGATCAATTAGCAGCTGTTTGGCATGTGTGTGTGTCACTCAATGTGTACATAACAATATAAGTTAAATTAACAACACCGATAATAATAATATGGATTTTTATGAAACACACACTTCATAGTATATGAAAATTTACTTGAATTTTCTAATTAAAACATGATCAAATAATAACACATTTCTGGATATTTCTTGAATCATCAAGTGTTGGTACAGTTATAACTAATGCAGGTTGTGTGGGTTTCCAAAAATCAAAAGTACTGTTACTTTATACACCAGCCAAATTCAAGCAATGCTTGCACTGGCGATAAGGAGTGACTCACTTAGGTATGTGCTGCATGAAAAGCCCACTCCAATGTAATCACCAGGGCTGTTCATAATTGATTGACTGAACTTGATTGACTTCTCCTGAAAATGCTCATGTTTCAGACAATTTCCAACCAGATACCATATGTTTATACGCACCATACGCATAACGGACTGCGTCACAATTGGCATTCCCCTCACAGATACAGCTACATCTCATAATGTCAGCTTTTATGGGCTTCAGTGAAAGAGACGCTAATATCCCTCAAATGATGAGTGTAAGCATTACATGAACATAAAAATTTCACAAATCAGAATGTAAATCAGAATGTTTAGCAGTGTCGGTTGTGCATTAGAAACAGAAGATGGCTGAATCAGTAATTCTCCTAGTTTAATGATGAGGCCTGGTGCAACTGAGACTGTATGTTTAAATACTGCATGTGTGGAAGCGAGAGTAGATGGGGATGTTTAAAGATGACGGGAAATTAAAATGTATTAAATGAGACATGTGAGCACTGTATAGCTTTGGACAGGAGATTTGTAGCAGTGTTTCAAGTGATTAATTGGGCAAAGCTGTAGGAGCGCTGAGAATCTCCAGTCACAAAAGTGGATATATTTTTAAATATTAATTCTCACAGAGTAGCAGTAAGACATTTTCTACATAATGTCATACTCATTATGCCTCTAAACCAAGATCAGTCAGGGGTAAAAACTACAGATTATGATTACACTTTATTGTGTACCTGTTATTTTGTACTATATATTAAATCACAGTTATTACCACTCTTAGGGGTAACACCTGTCCCTTGTGATTTGTTACATATTACTATGATGCATTGGGTTTTGATTTTTAGTAATTACATTACAGGTAGTGGCGCAAATAAAATTGCTTTGCAAAAATAAATAAAATAAAATAAAATAAAACAGAATGAACAGAATGTTTCAAATGTGTGGACAGAAGGTAACTGACCATAATCATAACAAGTCTAAGAGTCTACAGCCATGCTAGCGGCTCTCTGAGGCCATAATGCTCATTGCAAAGAAACTGGCAGACAGATAAACCAAAGTATCTGACGATTTGAAATTTTGACCTGACAATGGTGCTGGATGATACATCATGGGATGACCAAAGTTCACAGAGACCATGAAAGACTGCTCTGCACCACATTCCATGGTAATCCACCCAACAGCTGTAGAGACATATCAGTAAAAAAAACAAAAATATCAAACAAATGTCAGCCTGTTGGTGACAGTAAAGGAAAAGTCAGGGGATCACCAAAGTCATTAGTATTCATCCCCTAAGCACCGTGGATATATCTACCAAATGTCTTGGCAATCCATCCAATAGTTTCCGAGAAATTTCACTGAAAAAAACAAAATTGCTGGTGGCACTAAAAAAAAGTCAGGAGATCAAAAAAGTCATTAGAATTCATCCTCTGGAGACCAAGAATGTCTGTGCAAAATGTGTGCCAATCCATCCAGCAGATGTTGATACAGTATATTTCACCAGATAAGTAAAATCTTTGACCTGTTGGAGTCAGGGGATCATCAACATCAACAAGATTCAGCCTCTGGGCACCTTGAATGTTTGTACATGGCAATCCATCCAATGGCTGTTGAGATATTTCAGTCTGGACCAAAATGGTGGACAAACTGACTGACCAACCAACATTGCCCCCACATAGCCAGTGTTAGTAGTGCTAAAAACAATATTGTGAAACAATAAGTGAATATTGTATTGCAAGAGCACATACTGAGGGGAGTCAGATGAAATACATTGTCGCTGATTGTTTCGCTGATATGTTCAGTATGAACATTTTGCCACTTGGAAGATATTTATGCTGATTAAAACAAACAGAATTATGGTGGAATTTCTCCTTAAACATATTCAGTCTTGCAAACTATTAGAATTTCTGGGAAAGTCTGGGAAACCAGACAGCACTCTTAAAAGAAGTTCCTTGTGGACATACTCAATAGCGTCTAGTCGAAACAGGAAGCACCCGGCAGGGAAAATAAACAGTGACCTCTTTCTGCATCAGTTTACCCTTCTGCTATAGCCTACAGTCACTCCCTCGAGGTCTAAGAGTTTCTCAGGCAAACAGGCTCAATCTTGAGTTATCATACCTTTGGATCATGGATAAAGGCAACAATTGATTCATTATCTTTGTGCATCAGCTCCCTGAGGCTGAGATGGATACTTGTCAGAGTGTTGGTAGTTTAATGGGCAAACATTCAAGGTCACAGCCAACAAAGAAGACAAGGAGAGAGATAAAAGGTTGGCCATTTAATTTGCTGCTGATCATCTAGCAACATGATGAAGGAAAACATTTTTTAGAAGGGATATAGATGCTTTCAGAGCTAATCCTTGTTAACCATCTGAAGCCATTTAGCTGACTTTGCTTATTGAGCCCTCTCTTTTGATGAAGGGATTCAACAGCTTCCTTGAACTTTATTGCGCTCTGCTTGTTTCGCCTCCGTAGTCTATTGAATTGATCACACTTTCATGTTATCATTATCCTTATCATCACCCAGTACAAGTCGAACAGGCAAGAGCAAACACTATGGTTTTTTTAATATAGAATGACTACTGGCTCACTCCCCTTCCCATTCCAGCTCTACTCCGAAATGTCCTTAGCCCAGTAATTTTCAGTGGAACTGAATATTCTTTTATGTTGTTAATCAGAATTCCTTTCCAAAAGCACTTCTTGGATCCCGTTTCACTTCCTCAATAGACAGGGGGAAGATCCATTTTCTAGTTCAAGGGAATTCAAATAAGGGGAGGAAACGAGAGGCTTATCTGATCAGAAGTGAGGCCTTTGAACAGAAATGCTGACATGATCATTAAATTGTAGCGCACAGAGACAGTAATATAGTACAGTACTGATACTTTTGTTCACCTATTGGTAGCATAATAGATTAGAAGACCCTTTTGACTCAACATGCTCAGCTTGCAATTTTTGCAATTTTTTTTTTTAAAAGCTTGTGATCAGTATGTTCTCAGGACGGTTTTGATAGAATATTCATGCCATGAATACTTAACATGCTTCTTACCCCGCTTAACCCCTTATGCACCAAATGTCTTGTGTCTGACCACACTAAGAGGGTTTCATGCAATCTGGTCTCTTGGCACTTTTCCAACTATAATGGCCACTTTCTAACTCTTTGTCTGCAGGCTGCATTTCTGCTTACTAAGGAACGAGTATATGTAGATTTAAAGGGAAAACAGCACTGAGACCACGACTGGCATTGAAATCGACGTATTGAAGACGTCAATCTCAAGGCAATCTGCAGAAATTTGTTTAGACTCATGCACTTAATCAGAGGTTATTTGCCAATCCCTCTGCGTCTCACTAACAACTTCCTGGAGTGCCTTGCAACGTTAGCGTGCACACATCGCACGTCACATCTCCTCCTCCTGCGTCTATAGCTAAGTGTCACATCCAGTTAAATGAGTGAAGCTGCCACTCTGCTACACTGGCCACTGGCATTGTTTATTTCAATCAATGCCAACAGAAAACCAGTGGCTTGCAAAAAGAACCTCAGTTAATTAGAGTTACAGTCCAAAGCCCAAAGGTATAAAAAAAAAAGCAAGTCATTTGAATGTAGATGGAAAATATGCATTATACAGGTAAGCCCAACGGTATTTTCTAATACAGACAAGCTAAAACAAAACCGTACAAACACACAGTCTAAGTCTTACCACAACCATCACCTCAATCTACTCATTACGGAATGAAAAGAAGTTTATCAGGTAAAGTAAAACACAAATTACTCTTATAAAAAAGTAGTAAGACCATATGCTGGGTGGCAGCAGTATTTCTCTCCATGGTCTGGCCGTCTCACAGAGCAGATCTGAAATACAATGTGGGAGATGATCGAGTCTTAGTGTCAATACATCACCCCAGAAAATTACCTCTTCTCTGCTTGGCCTACTTTAATCTCTAACCCTCTATTGAAAGAATGAACACTCTCTCCTCTGTCCTATTGACAACGTAAAATAGGTTTGCCAGCTTGATTGACAACTTTGTCCACCTGACAAAATGTAATGCAGTAGAGGACAAAAAACAGATCAGGAATTCTTTGGACCCAATCTGGTGCTGCCGATTACATTTTCTCTGCCGTCTTCTTCTTTATTGTATCAGATGGGTCTTTTGAAGTATTGAAGTAGAGTGTTTTATTGTGTGTTGTCGGTGTGCTTTTGTATGTGTGTGTATGCGTGCATGTGCATGGCTGCATAAATATTTGGGTCCATCTTAGAGAGGTAAAAGATTCCACAAAGCTCAACATAAAAGTCATTAGCATTACATTACACTGACATTTTTGGCATCTGGCTCAGACTTTTATCCAGAGTGACTTAGAATGACAAACAGGAAAATGTATTCTTCAGTCACCAAAATAACATTTCATACAACCAGCACTGAGTGTGCAAGAGGTAGAACCGCCCTGATAACATTTCTGTGACTAGGATTTATTTTTGTCGTAGCAATTGAATAATGCAGCTAAACAACAGACTGCAATTGTACACATCAAAACACATATCCTGCTAAATGCAAATGCCATGAAAACCAATCAAGTACTAACCAGAGGGTATAAATGCAACTATTATCACTTGAAGCTATTCACAGGCTGATTTGAGTTTTAGTTGTACAATGTGTCTGAGAGGCAGAGGCATTTGTCTCCACCCTATTAGATGATTTCTGCATCAAATAAATCTCTGAATGATGAAAAGGAACATTTGTAGTGTGACCAAGTCTCATTCCAACACACAGAGGTGTCAAAATCATTCACCTTTATGTTAACTAACATGAACATCTCAACAGCTGGGCCATGTAAAGATGCACTGTAGATTTCATGGCCTTTTACTGGTGGCAATGCAAATGTCAAAAGATTAACACCGATTTTAAATCAGTGAAAAACCCAGGGCTGATGATGAAGAAAAGAGCCATCAGTAAATGAGTGTATGATACTACATATAAAATGCTCAAAAGTTCTTTTTTTAGATTTCAACAAGCCTGCTCAGTATGTCAGTGATCTTGAATGGAGTTCAGTCATTTCGAGTGCACAAGTGCACTTGCAACAACATGCTGGATGATGAGGGCAACATTTTTACAGTTTCCTTAACAGCATTACATTATCAATGAGAAGTACAAGGCACATTGTGTAATTTTATTGCCTGAAATGAAAAATAGTGTATTTTTCCACTAAAGAACAAGAGTAAAACAATAAATGACTGTAAAACTGATGATGGCATTATAACAATTGTTGATATATATGCGTTCATCTCCTAAATGTTTATATTCACTTAAAAGCAATACTGTTAATGCTCACTGGGTCAGCTTATATGTTACATCAACTGTATTAGCTTTGAACTACAACAGTCAAATATTTGATCTCAATTCTGAATGACCTTTCACTGTGTGGTGTGTCAATGCAATTACAGCTTCCAACAAGTGTTAAAATCATTCAATTCAAAAGTCTCCCAGTCATACAACAGTGTCATCCAAATGTGTCAACATAATTGAATTAGCAGAGGATAATGATGGCCGAGCCTGGACAGTGCCAATAATTACAAGATATTCAGATGTGTACCCAGATAATGCTGACACACTCCAGCTGGCAAAATTGACCTTGTATTTTGCATATGTGAAGACATTTTTTTGCTCAAGATAAGGGGAAAGAAGGGGTGAAAACAAAAGTTCACTTTGCTGTAGTTCATTGTGCTTGAAAATGTCACTGTAAATTATTAATTTAAATGACATGAGCGCTGGTGAATGGTTCAGTTCCCTGAGGCAGGTGGTTATCTCTCCTGGTCTTTTACCAGTAATTCAAAGGCAGAAACCTGTGTGAAAATGTCTTTTCACTTTCCCCAGGTACCATCGTATTGCCAGCAGCAACAAATCATTATGTGGACATCAATACCGCCATATGTCTTACATTACTGATTGCACAAAACACATCTGCACAGTATTTTTTCTCTGATATTATAGTTTTAAAGGGAAGGAAAGAAAATCAACCAACTACCTGATTAGTGGAGCCAAGTGAGCCAGCATCTCTGCCTAGTACTAAGAATACTGTAAGAGAGGCAGCATAAGACAGAGGCAAGGGTTAATGATGCCATTCTTGCACCTTGCCAACATGATCCTTATAGCAATTTCCATTAAGTCATGGTTGAACCTCTTTCATTATTTTATCTGACCTTTACAAAAGGTTAGCTGTAGTGCAGCTATGCGGTTATCATTGTTCTTCCAACCAGAACAACGAACGTATCAGTCATAGTTAAACTAATATATCATAAGTAAAGCACAAAGGGGCAAGTCAAGTCACAAGTCAAGTGGAAAAGAGGCCGTGCCCAATGTTTTTACATTGTTGTGAAACTTAAAAGCACAAAATGTTGAAATCAAAAGCAAAATTTTTACATCATTCCACTATATAACATTCTATAAACTCACCATTCTTCCCTATTATTATATTTAATGTATCCAACACACAAGGTGTACTTCTTCTAATACCTCATACCATTCAGTTAGGCGGTGACCATACTTGGTATTTCTAAAATCTGTCCTTTTCAAATGTAAAAGGGAAACGTGTCTCCTAATTTAGTCGGTGCTTGGGACAACATTTGGGGATCCAATCCTTAGGGATCAAACTTTTGGAACAGAAACCTTTTGCTATTCCAACAGGGGATTAAGGTAAGGGGATACTCATCTTAAAGGATAGAATTAGGTTAGGGTAGTGAGTTCTCTCAAGGAAAACTTCTTGTGGAGGTTTGCCAGCTGGACTTATGTCTGCAAAAGGAACAAGAAGCAGAAAAAGATGAGAGGCTGTGTTAAGTCTGTTTGCTGTGAATGCCAGCTGTGGTATGACATTTTATATTGCTGAGGTTATATGTCTGAGTCCACGGGGGTGGTCAGTATTTGGACATAGTGGCAGTGATGGAAGAAAACTCATATCTTTTACTTAAGCAACAGTAGAAATACCACTCTGTAAAAATACGCTGTTACAAATATAGTAAAAGTGAAAATGTTACCAAAGTAAAAGCACATAAGTATTATCAGCAAAATGTAATCAAAGAATCGAAGGAAAATGTAGTTGTTGGGCAGGATAGCCCCCTTCAGATAATTTATTTCAATAATATACTGTATATATCATAATATTGGATTATTATTACTGATTCAATAAAAATTGTACTTAAGTACTTAAATGATCTTGCCCTTCTTATCAGGTTAAACATTAATTAGTATTGAAAGAGCAGCTTGCACATATGCAGTAAACCCAATAATGAAGACCATCAGGCCTCACTCTGTCCTTCACCCACTGTAGTGAAATCTATTCATATCATATCAAAGGAATCAAGCAATTTTCCTTCAGAAATGACAATTTCAAGTTTGGGGACAATAAGCTGGTCAAGGTTGCTGTCTAATAAATGACTTCTTGTCATGTTTGCAGATGCTCAAGGTCCCTTGACATCCACCAGCTGGGATACAGCACGGTCCCTAAAGCTGATGTCACTATGATCAAGAGCACATAACAGGCAGATGCCTCTGAACTGGCTAACAAAGGCTATTTAAATGTGAGACTGCTCCATTGTTCCCTCGCTTCATCTCTTTCTATCCCCCTGCCATGTTCTTCTTCTTCTCCTACTGTTAAAAACCGGAAGGCATATTCATGAGGGAAGCATAATTAACCAGTCAGGGTTTGGATGACTTCCAGATGGATGAGTTATTATTGCCATTATTGATACTGGCTGGTATGAGCCCTGCTATCTGGGATTAATGCTGTTAGAATTTAGAAGCCCGACACCATCTTACCACTTAGTCCCATGATGAATAGTGTTAGGCAAAGTCGTTTGCACTGACACTCACTTACTTCCCCTCATTTTATGTACTTTGCTTGCCTTATTAAGGCTCTTACCACTGGCTTAATTGCCTATTTAGAATTCTCCTCTTTGTGACCTAGATGTGTTTTATTTGGTGAATGTAATTAAGTTACCTGTAAATATCTTCGCTAGAGCCCCATCCATCTCTGTTATGTGGGAACTCTATTTTTGTTTTAATTAATTTAATGGCTGCTGTGTCTGGCCACTATTAACCTCAATGAAACCAAGAGGAGAGGATTCATTTGGTTTCAGTTGTGCTAAAGTCAAGGCATCTAAGCTGAACTGCTGCTCAGTAGATTTGTATTGGTGTACCAAACCTCTGGGTTAATAGGGCAAGATATTCTGGCTTTGTGTAATACATCCAACTATTGTCACAAAGTGTATCAGCAAATATAGTGGAGTGAGAGAAACTGTCCTATTGAAAGAAAGGCCCATTTTGGTTCCAGCAATAGCCAGAGCATGGTAGGCCGTTTCACAATGGGTTAACGTTTTTAAGTTTGAAATTCTGTTAGACTGTCCTGCCTTCCCATAACCATGCCGTTCTGCTTTCAGACTCTGTGGTACTGTTGTTCAAATACCTGTTTAAAACCATTGCCAGGAAAAAGGCTGGCATCAGTTTAGGTGTACAGAGAGAAAATGGAGAACAATGCATGGGAAAGGCTAAGTATGATCATGGCTAAAGTTAGCGAGACCACCTGCGATGGCTGCAAAAACATTAAAAAATTAGAGCCCTTCTTCCACTACCTTTGTTGGAACAAAAATATTACAACTTGGCTTGAATGTTATTTTTAGTAGCCACACTAGTGGTGTGGCAATGTTGATCTGTTGGTGGGTTGATTGCTCCACCACTGTGGTCCAGACTGAAATACCTCAACAACCATTGGATGGTTTGTCATTAAATTTGGTACAAATATTCATGGTCCCCAGAGGATGAAGCCGATTGACTTTGTGATCCTCAGACTTGTCCTATAGCGCCCCCATGAGATTGACATTTGTGGTTTTTAGTGAAATGTCTTGACATGAAACATGGTACAGACCTTCATTTGTTCCAGTTCTTTGGTTTATGAAAAAATGCCTCCAAAATGAATGGCATTTCCATCAGCCTCAGCTGTACGTTGTATTTAGTACTAATTAGTACATGCTAAACTAAACTGGTGAACATGGTAAACATTACACCTGCTAAATATTGTCATGTAACATTTTCATAGCATAGTCATTGTGAGCAAGTAAGGGTGGAGGTGCAGGTTTTGCCGCCATCAGAGTGAAAATCTTTCTTACTGCACTTTTAAAACAATTATACTAATGTAAAATTAATTTATCTTTAAATTTGCAAGCTAAAATATTGCCTGTTAAATATTTATTTAATTTCTCAAGGAAGAACTATGTACAATAACATCAGCCAAGATTGGAAACAAAACAAAACAAAAGCACACACAACCCTCCTGATGTGTGGAGTATCCATTAAGAGATGGGACATGTCCCATCACTATCCCTACCTCCAACCCCAAAGAGCGTGGAGGACATGGCGGATGCCCTCCAGAAACACTTAAACGACATGAAGGAACAAGCTCTTCCCTTATTAATGTGCTCTTTTACAAAGCGGCACACCATGCACAGTTCCCCCGGGACAAGGGAGTGCAATGAGTGTAGCAAGTGGGTCTGTTCATTTTTTAAAGTTGGGTAACCTGTCCTTAAAGGTACTGTAGTAAATCAAGATGCTATTTAACTGTTCTGGTAGGTCTTACTCACTTAGTACATAATGCATATAATGATTTATGAACCATCAACCTCTGACAGAAGCCACTAAAGGAATACAAAATCATTTTGTTTTTCTAATTAACTCTATGATGAATTGCTTCATAAACTAATGATAAAAACAATGAAGAGGTACATGACCATATGTTTACGAAAAAAGAAAACCACTTCTTTTGCTGGTTTAATGTTACGTCAGTGCAGAATGAGCAGGATGAATAAAGGAAATTTTACAAAATACCTTTTGGAACAGATTGGTAGTTTTGGCTATGATATGTGTTCACAGTCCAAAGGACAGGGCTGAATGCTTGGGTGGCATTGTACCTATTAAAGGTGGTGCTTTAGAATGAGGGAAATGCTTACTTTGATTTCCCTCAGGCTTTTTGCTCTCTGAGCAGAATGAAAAAGCTCCTTCTGTAGCAGCATAAAAGGTACAACCCAGCACACAAAAACACATATGCACACATCGTATCGTATCATATGTGCACACACACTTACGAGCAAACTTTATAGGCCTGAGCTCCTGCAGTCCACAAAATTTTAGCAGTTAAAAGATTCCTTCATTACTGAATGACCTTGTGTGCATTATAGGATATGACGGATGCAGGGATATAGTGCAGCATGACAAGAGGATGAATTGTGTTGCTCAAGCAAGCAAATTTATGCTTGACACAGTAGTACTCACATTTCAGTACAGGGCTGGAAAATTATACAAGGGGGCATCATCGCGAATCCATATTTATTGTGAGGTATATTTTCAACAGCAAAAATGCGTGCATGGCTTTTATGCACCCACCTACTCGCACCTCTCACACTTTCTCTCCCTGCTGATCAAAACATGGGGGTATATTCATGTGGCATTCTGATCTGAGATCTCTGATCCCTAATTGCACATGAGCAATAGATGATTCTCAGGGGTAGGATGAGCAGATGTGCTGTGTGGCCAGAAGCGCTTTGAGTTTGCATCGCAGGGGAGGGGGGGGGAGTCTGGCTTGGCCATTGGCAACTAACACAAGCTCACACACTGCAGGTGGTGCAAGTTGTGGGAGTCCAAAGGTCTTTGTTTTTGTGTGTGTGCGTATATGCATGTGTGTGTGTGTGTGAAAGAGAAATAGACAGGAGAGAAATTGCCAATAACCATTCCCTCTAGCCTCATCACACATAAAGCTACAGGCTATTATTAATCATTTAGTAGGTTTCATAGTTTGGTTCACTGCTCATGCACAGCACCTGTCAAACCACGCTGTGGCAGGGAGGGTTCCATTTGATTAAGTCTCTTTAGCCTTCACATCCTCCCATCAAAAGGTCACCATGCATCCTTGTCTGATAGCTGCTCTTATACTTGTTTTTCATTTACATTTTGTCACACAACTCTAAAACTGAGCCCATCTCACATTTACACAACACAATCAATTTTCCTCACCGTTTGCCCATGTCAGGGGATGCGTGAGCTCACTTGGCATTTTTGTGTGGAGGAATAGTTTGCGTGAAAGATTCCTTTTCAGTGGCGACTTTGTTGTGCATAATACATCCTTAAGAATAGTTTAATTTGATCTTTGGTGATATCTTTAGTGCTAGGGGTGTTTTAGTACTCGCTAGTGCTGCGATATCTATTTTTAATCTCTTTTTTTTTTATGGGTTTTGCTCATGCTAACCACCCACACATCACTTTCTGTCCAACAGGGCATTTTTTTCTAAGAAAGACCTACCCACCAGCTGCTGTTTATAACACTCAATGTGAATATGTTTATTAGCTGGTTATACGTTGAAATGCTATTACCCTGAATAAATTTTTCATTTACAGTGTTGTGGATTATTACTTCAGTTTCTTGTAATTAAAAGCTTGTTTCTGTGTGTCAAAGAGGCAGAGAGACAGAGGAAGAAAACGAGAAACTTGAGTGCAATTACGCAGGATGAGTTTTATGTGATTACCTCCTGTACTGTAAATAAAGAATTAAAACAAAACCTCTACATTTGCTGAGATGCATATACAGATTGTATATTGCATTCAGAACCTTACTCAGATTATATCATCCCCACTTTACATGACAAGAGGAACATAGAATTTACATGTCTACAAGAAGGAAAATGTGGTAACAACAAATTACGTCTGAATTACAGTACAGACAATTGTATTTGTGTGGTAACAGTATTGTCAGGGCACCTCTGTATTCACTTAATCCCATCCTGGAAAAATGTATTTTACAAATTACACACTCTGCAGTGTTGGACAAGATGAAAATCACCAAGTCTGCAATTATTAGAAATCATGGTACATCTTAGATATTAGCCCACTCTAATATGAGGTTTTTAGACCCAGCAGATATACAGGTGTACACACAGACTGAAGTATTAAAAAGGTTGTATGACTAAGGCATCTGTGTTTTAACAGTGACTTAGATCCATGTGCACAAAGAGGACAAGGCCTTTGTATTCTCTCTGAAATGGGATCAGAGAAACTACTACATAAATTAATGAATAAACACCACACACAGAGAGATACAGAGCAACCACTGCATCATACTGATGCAACAACAAAGCAATCTAACACTTGTGTGGCTTCTGGTTATTGTGCTGTGTGAAATTTCATGCACTAATTAACATGTAAGGAAGTGACTATGGTGTCATTTCTTACCTCTTAGGGCTTGAGCTGCCTTGGTGACATTTTGATCCCCAAGCTGCACGAGTTCCCCTCCCTGTATGAAGCATTGATTGTTCATTTATTTATTTATTTATTGGGTGGGAGGTGGGGTTGTACTCAATCTGACAAATAGGACTGGAGGTGTTTGCTTATGCCATGTTTGTTTACTGTGGCATATGGATTTCACATTATCAGGATCAGTGTAAATAAAAATAGTTTCACTTTGTAAATAAAGTCAAACAGGAATGAACTTGCGCGTGCAAGAAAAGTGTCCAATGGCGCTCACACTGCAAAGGCCAATTTGAATCCTTCTTACAAGTCAATGACTTTCTATTCAAACTTAATGATTTTTTAGGGCACACTCTCAGAAAATCTACTGGGAGCCATTTGGTCAAACTGTAGGATGTACTTGCTTACTTCAGTATATCTGGACAATTAAGAGAAATAACATTGTATTCTTGGCATCAAAAATGAAACTGCAAATATTACTCCTCTGCAGATCATTAGGAGTGATAGCAAGACCCAAACTGACAACAGAATTAGTTTGCTTAAGGGTAGAAAGGTTAATAAGCGATACTTAAACTAATGCAAACAACAGAGATCAGTTACAATGACTGTAAAGAAGACCATCATGCTTACTTACAAAGTTAAGGCCCCTGTACACTGTGTGATTTCGCTGTTCCCGACAATCGCTGACATTCGTGAGCGAATCGGTGAAATCAGTTGTTGTCGGTCAACATTAGTGGTCTTGGATTGTATTGTGAGACACGTGC
>NTHP01000287.1:300911-356897 GCA_003416845.1 Oplegnathus fasciatus | reverse complement strand
CTTTGTTGGGATGGCAGTTTACCAAACATTATGTATATTAATGTAGCAATGCTTTTGTCTCAAATGACAAAGGTCTAAACAAGTTTGGGCCCAATACTTTGATGGATAAGTTGACAATCGCTGTTTGCGTTCATCAGATTTCACTGCAGCATGGTACTATTTTGGACATGTTTATTGGAACGACAAGCAAGTTTAGCCCAGGCTGCATCAAGGCTTGATGAAATAACAATGGCTGTCATATTATGTAATGGTGTGTATAGAGTACAACTAAAATGCCAGTGAGTCATTCCATTCATTTATTCAGCTCAATCTGACATTGTGATTAAGCCAACAATAAAAACTTTTCACCTTGGCTACGAAACAAACCAATTTTGTTTTTTGCAGTTTTCATGGACATACACAGTTCTGTCCCTCTATGCAGGTGTACACAGTGGCAAAAATTGTTTTACAGTATTGTTGACAACATTTTGTCATTTCAGGCCACTCAATAAAAATGCAACAGAATGTCAGTTTCTTCCTGTATTTTTCAACACTTCTCTTTCCATCATCATTCAACCAAAACAGTCAACACAGAGCTGTGCTTTTAGTCTGTTTCAGTCCCAAATGAAATTTCACTCCCAAGAGTTCCAGATGCTGGAAATTAGTTCCTTTGTGCTCATTTCTTATCTTCATAAATCATAAAATAGAATTCCACTCAAGGGAATAAGCCCCACAGTGTGTTTTAAATGTAAAACCAATAAATTCCTGACACGGGTTTTAAGATTCAGATTTCAGTGAAAATGCAGGGTAAATCAGATGTGGAAATACCAGAGAGTAATGAATATTTCATTGTAAAGCACAGATCAAGCCACATTTAGTGGAAGAGAGGAGCCTGAACAGACAGAGTATGGCGAGTGTATTCCTATAAAAGAAAGCCAATGTTGTTAAGACTTCCATTTATTTAATTAGCACAGCACCAAGTGGAAATCCTTGTTTATCCACCTGGAGGGAATTCCGGATTCAGGAATGAATTTTATTGGATAGCTGTCAATATCAAACCTTTCCATTATACAGTAGTTTACCTCCAGTGATCTCTGAAGAATTCATCAACAGTCAATCAAAGGGAGTTTATGCACAGCCCTGATTTGGTTTCCTCTTCCCTGCAAACACAATTTGAATACCCAAGGCAACAACACAGTGAAAATGCATTATACATTCACGTTGCCCTTACTTTCGCTACCATGAAGGGGGTTGTTCTTCCTCTGTCAGTCAATCAAGGACAATCTGGGATGTTTGTACATCACAGCTTCAGCGAGAGGAGAAAGAGGCAGATCTGGTACACAGGAAATAGGATGAGGCCCGTCCCCTTAGATGCTAAAGATCTTTAAGATCAATTAGCCCATGAGAGATCCTAAAGTGCCCTGCTGCTTCTAGCACAGTCACACGACAAAGCTCTGTAATGTTTAATGCATTTTCAGATACCGTGACATTATGCTGCTAATTGAACGCTGACTTTGCAATGGCAATTTATGTTTAATGGCATCATTTAACTCCAAAGCAGGAAGTAGCTTTAGGTTCTTAAAGTGCAGTGAAAAGTCACAGAAAATATGTCAGTTTGGGTGGATGGGAACAGGCACGTAGGCACAAGAGTTAGGACTTCACATCCTGTGTCATGCTTCAAGCATTCACTTTTTCAATATTTAACCAAGACCATCCTCTTCCTAATCTCAACATTTCAGCATTTAGTTGCCTTGACATTACAGGGAAAATACCTTTAACATGCTTTTTTGCCACAAGTGGACATTGTCGGTTAAACAAACGAAAAATGTTGTTTACAGCTGACATTTTACAGATGCATTTCATCACCAAAAAATGTTGATATGCTGAGAAAAGAATTGCAATGTGGGTGGTAGCACGTGCTACTGCTGGTGAAACTAAAGGTTCCTTAATCATGCAGATAGAAAGGGTAAGTTCCTAATTGAGATTCTGAGGAAGTTATAGTATTGGCTCAAAAACTAATACAATGTCCTTTGTTATTGCTGCTTTGTATTGACGTTCTTTTTAACCTTATGGGGGTATCGGATTAGTTTTAAATCAATGATCATTTATTGAACCGTCAACCAAAAACAAAAGGACCCCTAGTGTAAACGTAGCTTTAACTTAAAAGTGTTGTAGAGGTTTTCATATATTCTTTCCTACTTTGCCAGCATTCAATCTTAAGTAGAAGGTCAACAGACAACATGTTCAGACTACAAGAGTTCTCAAAGTCTCAAAGCATCAGTGTAGTTTCTGTGTAATCCTTGAGTTGCCAAAATATTCAGTCCATTGTTATCAAAGACATTTTAGTGACAAAAAGAGAAGACTTCTAACTTGAATCGTTTGGAATGAAATTCATTTTTATTACACATGATACAAAATGATACTTGTTGAATGCAATATTATAGTTCTGTAGGATTTGTCTGCATATTAAAATAATTGATATATACAAAAGCCCTAAATGGGGCTTGAAAATGTCTTCACATAAAACCTAATGGCACTATAAGCCTAAGTGAATCTGCAATAGATTCCTCTATGACAAGGCTGACTATTTGGCCAGAGAGTCATAAAACAAAGGCTCCAAGTAATTACAACTATACTTAACGCTTTACAGCTCAGTTCCTATGATAGTGAATGAACAGAGAGACAGCTGAACACAATGGAATTTGTCGAAGGACACCAACAAAATCCCAATTTTAAATCTAATGGAGAAAAGGTTGAGGGTGAAAAAAATACCATTTACAAAAATGAGACGGGGGCATATCCTCCTCTATTTATGTGGTCCCTATGCCCTTAATTTGATTTGACCCGAGTTCATTTCTCGACACTTCAAACAAACATGGCCACTTTGGGCTGATGCTCAATGTTAATGGTGTGATTAGTGCTGTATCTTTCCCTTGGTGTGGCAATTTATTTTGCCCCATTAAGCCTTTGAAGCTATGCCCTGCTGACTCAGATGCTCTTAGTAACAAACAGTAATATTAAAATGGCTATTACCACCAAAATCTATCATCTGGAATGGCCTGTAAGGTCATAACAAAGTGTACCCCTAGTGAAATGCCTGAAAAGGAAAGCAATAAATCTACTTGCATGTTCTGAGGGAAGAGAAATGCCCTACATTTTTACTACAGATACTAACTGCAAATTTTGACTATACACTTCACTCTGCAAGCTAGATCAAGTGGTCAAACATAGAAGTAAATTTAAATTCCAATGTGAACACAAAGGAAAAAAAATCTAATCATACAGTTGTGTTTAAAGGGTAAGAAATCATATTCAAACCATAGTGGAACCCACAGTTAAGAGGCTGTCTATACTGCTGGTCAACAAGTCCTCCAAATCAAACGACAAAATGAAATGTTGGTAAATGCCCTCCAGAACTACACATAAGCTTTTTCTAATTTGACGCCCATAGCGGCTGGATGAAATTGTCAGCCTTCCAAAACCATTACAAACCACCATTAAAAAATAAAACAGTTTTCTGATCTGACACCACTATTGTTAAGGTTTAGTTGGATTTAGGCACCAAAAATGACTTTGTTAAGATTGGGACAGATCGTCCTAAAATAATGACTCAGTTAAGGCAAGGGAACAGTCATGGTCATGGTTTGAAGAAACCAACGTTGAAGGAAACAGGATATCAAAGTCCAACATCTGGTTGATCCATCCAACCACCCTGACCTCCTCCCCCTGCAGACCTTTTGGCTATACAACACAGCCCACTATGGGATTTGTCACTTGAACATAAGCAAATGTTGTTTTTTGGCATTTGTTGAAATGATGAGTGCTGCCATTTTTATAGAGTAAGGTCTTGCTGTCAAGTCCTTACTCCAGTGCTAAACATGAAAAGCTGTCTGAGATCTGTTATATTATCCACAATGATTCTTGGCAACAATCACCAACTTGTCCCATTCAATTTACTTATACATTACATTTCTTAGTAGGATAGAGTGCAACAAGGGAACCCCTTAGTGTATCTATTTTTCTTTATGAACTTGTGTCCGACAGCGTTTCCCATTCCAGTTTTCATTCAATATTAGTCCTCCATATTTTTGACTCATTTCACAAAGTAGATCAGTGTAATCTAGATTATGCTCGTCATAGAAAACGTCTCCTGCATTGCAGACTGGAATCACAGTTGCCCTTTGCATTTTCAGAGGTTTAATATCATTAGTAAAGACTTTGCGTTACTGCTCACTGATCTGGCCAATCAGATAGTAAATTTAGAGGCCATAATCACATTTGATTTGACATCAACATAGCTCTCTGGCATGAGCCCAAATGCTGGCTGAACAGATGAGACATACAGTAACAGTAGAAAAGCAGCTTTAAATTAAGCAAACATCCATCCATTTTGGAAGCGATTTTGCTCGTTTGTGATTTAAGCTCAAACAGCCTACAGTTTACTCATATTCATATTTAAGCTGCATTGCAGAGTTTACAAACCATTAAAGCATGCAGGCTGGGGATGTGTTCTTTCTGACTATGATGAATTGCCTGCAGCTTATCAACATGAGTTGGCATATGGTGTGAGGACATGGCTTGATGGGGTGTCAATCAATCTGTCTATGATTTGAATGTGCTAATATGATTTTCTTTGCCCATAGTGAGGAGTAATCCCAAGATGCATCTTAAGTAAGCATTAATTCAGTGTCAGTATATTTTGAGGTAGATTTACTGGATGTTAGGCTATAGTGAGCGATCCATAGAGGTTTGACTGATTTAGATTTGTGCCGTTTTAAAGCAAGAGACATTCTTATTCTAGCAAACAAAAAACAACATCATTACGACCTTTGAAGTTCTTCTGAGCGGTCTCATTAATTCCATGACCTTTTTCATGTAATATAAAACTAGACCTTTAGAGAACCAGATGCACTTCTACAGATAAAGTACATTAGAACCATTTTAAAATATGAGTCTTGGATGAAAAGAGAGCAAAAATGATGCATGGCCTGGGTTTTGGTAATGATCAGAGATATATAATCCCAAGCAAGCACACACACACACACACACACACACACACACACACACACACACATATTCCAGCCAAATTCACTAACATAAGTTCACTACATCTTTACAGATACCTTGGGGTTTGAAAATCATATCAAAGTTTTTTGGCTGGAGTGTATCTCTTGTGAGCAAAGTTAGGCTCTGTAGTTTTAGGAATAATTCTAGTAAATCCTGTCTGTGCATAGTCAGCATAGTTTGTAATATCACAGCTTGTCTTCCAACTTGAAAAGATTTACTTTCATTCTTTAGTATGACCACTGTCTTTTACAGAGCAACCCATCATTAAACATTAAGTCTTTTTAAGTATGCTATATCTTTACTTAATTGTTCCAATGCATTATATCATTGTGTGCATTAGTTGAGCACCAATTTAGGAGGTGCCTGCTTTAGAAATGTAATTTCAAGGCTAAATACATACAGGTTGACATCTCATTCCAAATCTTTTTACCAAATTTGGCAGACCCGACTGGTGTATCCTTTTTGGCGTTCTTAGTGGTGTATTCACACAGTCCTCTTAAACTCAGAAAGTTCATGCATATGTATTTTTTGTTGTTGTTTTCTGTGGGTATAAAGAATAAAAACAAAAAGTGGGAAAATAGCTGGTGACCTTGTGATATTTACCAGGTGTTATCGGTTCAGGTGGCCATAAGTGACTGGTAAATAAAACTGCATCGATAAAAAGCCACTGAATGATGTTAAAGGAAACCAGGTATAAACCCTACTATTTGTTCTTCTTGGCTGCCTGGATATGTTGCTAAATAGACAATATTTGGTATTATTTACCTTTGACCTGTCAGATTGTTTGCTAGGTGTCAATCTCTGTCTCCAGATAAAGTAGTATATGAGTGATGATGAGATGACATGTCACAACTATGACAGCTGGATCAAGTACAGACACTTCCCCAAGTCTTTTATCTATCTATGTTTTCTGTAAATGTGTTGTTTTCTGATGGAATTCCTTCTTGTTGTATTATTTGTATTACTTCTAATAGAAGGAGAATCATTGTTATTCTCCATTTAAATGTGAATCTTGTATCGAGTTCTACCAATTAGGTCTGACTGTAATTAATAAAACAAAATTACTAAAACAAAACACTTGTATATCAGTAATACACTCATATGAATGAGTAAAAATGAATTAGGAGCCATGTATTTCTAAACAGATAATATTGTTATTTAGAGAAACTGAGAGTACTGATTTTCAGCCAGACATGCCGATAAAGAAGAAAACAGACTGCAGTATACTGTGAGTTCAGATACTGTAGATGTCTTGTATGTATAAAGGACAGACAGCATTCATTTGATGAAAACCTGCCAACAAATACATCCACAAGAGAGGAAGAAGTACACATCACTGCCCAGTAAATAAGACTACTTCTGCTCGTACAATCTTGCACATTTCTCGGGTGATTGCGTCTTAAATTCCACTGGGAGCAATCTGACATCAGGTTAGCAATTTGTGATTTGCTAGTGCTGCATGTTAAATATAATCAGTCAGCATTTACTTGGTAATATGGCATGCCTGTCATATAATATATATTTTCCTGGATAGCTATGTTTTTTTATTCTAAAGGCAAATGCAGGGTGAATACCAATGTCTGTTTTCATCAAATAAGAATGTTGATGGGTGTCAGGACTGCAATGCATCTGGCTTTCTCAGCACTTAATTTTTTTCCCCCCGAACAACATCACATTTTGTTTTTACTGAACCAGCATTGTGGTTATTATCAGCATACAAAAATACGTATTTGATGTGTCTCTCACATGGCGAACTCATAATGACTTCTTGGCATAATCCTACATATTTTGTATGTACATATGTATGTATCTAAATGTGCATGCATATCTGTGTGTGTGTGTATGAGGCTAATGGGTCACCCACAAAATATCTTTGCCATGGACATGCATACATGTTTGTCATTCCTCAGCAATAGAACGGTCTGAGAAAAACAGAACACAACTAACTCTAACCATATTTGGTAAGCCATTGGCAGCAGACAAAACAGAGGATCCTACAAACGGAGGATAGTCCAACAGAACATAAGGCTAAGATGATATTGTAATTAAATTTAGAGGTCTGGACTTCCCTGTTGATGTCTTATTTACAACAACAATGAAAACTCCTTAAAAAGAGACGATGAAAACATCTGAACAAGGCCGACAGGAAATAATTGATCTGCTTTCTGTTTCCTCAGCTTTATTTTAAAATAAAGTTATCAGGGCTCTGTCCTTACTCGCATTGCACTGATCAATTTACTTTAGCCTTATGTCTCTACCCCCGTCGCACACTCTTGCTCTCTCAGTTTATTGCTGCATTTGGCAAGAACAACACTAAAAGGCATTATCAGCCTGTCACTGAAATCGATGTGGCTGATAAAGTTGGTCCTTTGAATATGGCACTCAGGCACAGCGCGAGCATTGAAAAGACAGTTATAAACATGCAAAACAGGTTATAAAACATATTTAATGAGTTGGCATTAACCTTTTTGGTATCTGTATATGCCTATCTGCATTTAAATTATAGACTGTTTTAGGTTTCAAAATATAATTCACTAATGCTTTAATGGCAGCGATAGCGGTGTTGTACTTTTTGTTTAATTGAGTTCAGAAATGTGTCCAGAGATAATGAAAGGTGTATGAGATAATGAAGGTTATGTATTATTTTGTGGTGTAATTAGAAGTGATAGCTGCTATGGTTTTAAGTCATTCAGTTCATTAATATTGTAAGACAGTATAATCTTGCAGTGAATGACCTGCTAAAGATTTGATGAATGAAAGAAGCTTCCACAGACTGTTGTATTAAAGGGAGGAATATCAACAGTTGATGGGTATAGAAATAACAATTATTCATTTTAATGATTTTTCGTATTTTAATCATAACTTCATAAGGCAGGCCACTCAAGTACAGCAGAGGTTAGCTTAGATCATGACAAGTTATTTCACAGGGAACAAACTAAACTGACATCGAAACCATGTCCTACACAGGCAAAGAGGATGTGTTATCTTTATTAACATTTAAAGAAATCCACAATCTTTTCCTGACCAAAGTGTTTTTGTTGCCAAAGCTAAAGACATGCGAGACGGAGGATGCGAACGCCGGTCTACAGCGTCAGAGTGTTGCTTTTTGTATGCACTTTGTGCTTTTCTACTGCATGCTTTGCTTGAAAAATAGTTGCCCCTGAACATTATCGAAGGCCAGTAGTTCCCAAATGTTTTTTTTTAAGGCATGGTACCCCTACATAGTGAGATATACTGTATACTTTAATGGCACCACTCCATGTATCTTTGCTTGATAAAAAGGCACATTTTGTCTCATGACACCATTGCAACATTTCACAGTTTTCCCCTGTAGATGAGGCATTCCAGTGTGGGACACGCTAGCTTCCCCTCTAATGAAAATAGCTTTCAGAGTACCGTCTGATTATAGTTCTTCTGATTGGCTCAGGTTTGGTCATTATAGACTGTGTTGAGCGCTGAGATGTGTCAGCTTTTCTTTCAGCTCTATTTACAGTGACAAATCTTCCCATCAGTTGGTCTGACAGTTGATATTTCTAACAGCTGTTTCACAGCGTTTTTAATGTGGTGATTTTGATGTTTGCTTTAAAATTGCTTTAAATGTCTCCTTGTTTCTTTTGATGTCGTTGAATGCTATTAAAATTGTAGGCCTACACTAAATGTACAGAAGTTTTTAAAATCAATGTTGAAGGACCCACTTTGGGGACCACTGATCGAGGCAGCATTTCCATTTCCCTCAAAACATATTTTGCAAAACTCTGTAGTGACAGAGTTGCACAAAAAAGACACACAGCAGTCGTAATGGTTTTATTCTCTGGCATGCATATTGGAAGAACTTAAAATGAAGATAAGCTAATTTTTGTACTTTGGTTATAAAACAAAAACAAAGGGTGTTAATGCTTTATTTTAAAGGCTGTAAATTCCTAATAATTTCCCAATCATAATTTTAGGACATTTTCTGGAATGAGTCGTGAAATTTTGCAGTAATTGTAGGTAAAATGATCATCATTACAGAATTGACCTGCACCTACGCTACAATTATCTTTTTTACACATCTCTTCTCTGTGCCGGGTTGTTTTATATTTGGCAACTATGTACCAACAGCCAATTCTCCAAAACATCTCTGTGGAACCAGCCATGGTTGTTTGGGAATTTGTGTCAAAACCTTTACACAAATTAAAAGAGCTGAAAAAACTACATTAGGAAAATAAGAGCGTTATTAATGGTGTACATGTAAAAGGGTGCCTGCTAACAGACTTGAATGAAATCCTCTTTAAAGTTTTAACTTCCAGTGCAGAACAGTGGCTTCTCGTTGTGGTATCCACACTGTATGAAGGAGGCGAGTGCGGTGATCGGCACAGTTTGTGAAAGGATACACAGCAGTCTGTCTGATAAGAGAATCCAAGGTACAGAAGATTGGGATTTATGACACGGAGGCTGGCATTAAACCAAGGCCTGAGGTTACACATTTATTGAACCATGGCAATTTATTGATGTTTTGCCTGTTTGTACTCCACAGTCTGACACAAATGCAGAGTTAGTAACATTGATGGAGAGGATAGATACTTATTAGATTAAAGGCCTCATCCCAATTACTGGAGACTGTGTGGTCAACAAACAGATGATAGTAGTGATTCCCATGGGAAGAGAGTTATTCCAAAAAAGAAAATACAATCTATTCATAATTATTTATCTAATCATTTGATTAAATGAATAAATTCATTAATTTAGAAAGCATGTCCTTGTATTTCCCTCCCTTTGTTCACAGATCTAGCTCATTTAAATTGAAACTGAAAATGCCAAAAAAAAAAAATGGAATTAATTCCTCATTTTTAGATTTTATCATTTAATAAAAGAGATCTTTTCTTCTTCTTTTTGTATGAAGAAGAAAAGTTTAAAAACTATAAATATCTAACCCTTGTTTCCAATATTTCTGCTAAAATATAGTCATGTTGTTTAAGGCTGAATTATTAATACGAAACTGAATGAATTTCAGGTAATGGTTTGCAATGAAGCCGCTCTAATCAAACCACATGCAGTGCATCAGATAAAAGGCTTTACATAGCTCAACCTCTGCTGTGTTTATTCTTTGAATGTACAGGGGTGTATGCACTGGCAGTCTGTCTCCTCTGATCAGTCAGCTGAATGCACAGGGATACAGCAGCAACACAGGATGTTATAGAGTCCATGCAGAGTAGAACAAACAGTATCAGCACTGCACCCTGAGAATATTCGCTGCTCAGCAACACGAAGCTTGGAAAAGTCAGAGAAGAAACACTTCCTGCTGGAAACTTTTTTGTGGTGTAGCTTTCATTTTGTAGCTGGATGAGTGCACAGACGACAACAATAACAACACAGCTGATGAACTTCATCACATCTGTTCAGTATATTTGCCTTTGCCTAGTCCAGTGGTCGTTTGTAAAAAAATCTTTTTTTCTTGGTTTATTATATTCAGTTTGGTTAATTGGTGGCAGGTGGTCACTGCTCTGATGGTTTTACATTCTGTGTCCCGCAGATCATTTGACAATCAAACTGTGCCTATACTGTGATGCCGTTTTTCTCTCATTTCCTGTTCGTAGAGTTTGAGTTTCTGTAAATGGTGCCCTATTCTTCCGTTCTTCAGCTGCTCATGGTAGCTACAGAACCTAGTTACTATGTGTTACATTTATTCCAAACTTTCAAAAGGGTATTGAAAACTGTACTAGAGTTGAAACATTTGGTCGATCGACAAAAAATGTATCATCAGCATTTTTGATAATTAATCGTTTAAGTCGTTTATCAATGAAAAATGTCCGACATTCTCTGGTTCCAGCTTTTCAGATGAGAGAATTTGCTGCTTTTCTGTATTTTAAATCTATGTAATCTGAATATTTGAGTTTTGAACTCAATTTAATTTTCCACACAAGGGAATTTGCACATGCTACAGTGTGCAATCCAAGTTTTTCATTTTTGAAGCATCAGAATTGGACCACTTTCGGAAGCACATGCAACGTTTCCTAAGGAGCGTCCAACCTTTGAAGAAACCCAAGCTCCTTACAAGCATCTTTGATCTTTAAGGCACCCCAAGGCTCTCTGATGAACCCCTAGGAACCCTTATTTTGTGCAGTGTTCGGGAGGTTCTATGGTTGGATGGATGATGAGCCCATATTGTGTTACTGGTCCTGCAGGGGGGATTAAAAGTGTATAGGCTCCGCAGGGATTAGCGAGAGGCAAGGAGCAGGGACTGTGAGTGGCCCATTAAAATGGTAGGGATGGAGGACAAGGTTATCCATCTCATTCGTGTAATAAAGGCGCAATTGATCTGTTCCAATTACAATGAGAACCAAAGAACATGAGGTATTCAGGTTTGTTTTGGTTAACACAATCCATGTCTATAGGGAGTGAGATTTAGCTGTGGATGGCAGTCATGCTCAAACCACGTCCACCCCTCTTCTCTTTCATTTGTGCACAGTGGTTGTCTGATGTATTGCTTTGATTATTTTCACATCTTCATGCAGCATGTTACTGTATATGGAAGTACAGTCTGTTCTTGTCTCATTATAGTAAAAACTATGGAGCAGAAATACCCATTCTGAGTCTAAGCATATCCATAAGTGCTTTTGGCGATGAAGAAATATCAGACATCAGAGGGCTTCATGTCAACATTCATTTTATTTCAGACATGGAAACACAAACATTTACTTATGTAATTAGATGAATAAGGGCCAAACAATGTGCAGTTCCAACACTTTGCATGCTGTCAGATGATCAGCGTGGATTAAGAAAAGTTTGAAATATTGTGTATTCAAGCCGTTATTACCAGTCAGTAGAACAATTAACAAATGCATTCTCTCTCATTAACATCCCAGTGAAAATGCAATTTTTCCGCAGTGCTAGGCCTAATTGTTTTTGTAGTTTGGAGCAGATCTCATAACCATGTTACTACATTGCCGTATTCTACGGTAAGGCTGCAAATAACAGTTATTTTCATCATTGAATAATCTGACGATTAGTTTAGTGATTACTTGATGGTTTGGTATATGAAATGTCAGAAATTGCTATAAGAGTGCCCATCGCCATTCCCTAAAGCCCAAGCTGACAGATTGAAATGTGTTCTTTAGTCCAACATACAGTCCAAAGCCAAAAGATAATCAGTTTAATATCATACAAAGTAAGAAATCCAGCAAGTATTCACATTTGAGAATCAGGAGCCAGAAATGTTCAAGTATTAAACTATTTTCAACCTATTAACTCCTGCTCTGTCTTACATGGTAGCATATCCGTACAGGGAGGTTACTGTTGTACTTTCTATTAATTTGTTCTTTTCTTTTTTCCCCCAGATTTTGATTGGGTAATAACAGATCAATACCACCTCGCTCCAGGACAACACATATTTAGTGTATTTATACAAAGATAATTACAACCCATTAAATGAATTTACCATTAATGTGGCTGATCCTAGTGGGAATTCAGCATCTAACCCCACAACCATAAGAGCTCTACATGATACAACTGTAAATACAGCAATGGAACTAAAGCTACATATGAAAACTAAAACCTTTTATATTGTTAATATTTTTGTTATTATGCCAAACGTGATATACATTAACGCAGAGGCTCAGCTTTGTGTTGATATTTCCTTCATGTTTACATACCAGACATGTCTGCACCAGACTAGTAAACCTTTAAGTAATGCCCTTTTCAGACCGCCAAATCTCTGCCTGCATCACATTCAAAAGAAGACTGTAGGAGGAAGGCAGCTTTGAATATTTACTTGGTCAGAAAACAGAGAATCTTTTTTTCTCAAGCTGTTTGAGAAAGAACAATAAGATATTCTTTATATAATGTTCACAAGACTAAGCCTACACAAAAAACCCTGCTGACACAAGGAGACTACGAGCCTTACTGTCTGCACAGCACTCCCACCTGGGACTTCCAGTAGCAGTCCTGGACCTCTAACTCTGCAGCACCAGCACTGGGTCAAAGTTTTAACTAAGTGGTTTAACAGTGCGGAAGGATGTGAGTGTGTTCACTGCTTTAGTTAAGTTCAGCATGACCTCGCTGGAAAAGGTCATGCCTTAGAGGGTTTTTACTTGCTTTTTGACATTTGGGCGTACCGCTATGTGTACCCATTTCTCATTCCAAAAACGCTCAATTTCATTTATTAAACAAGAGTTCAAGAACCCATGAAGTACGACAATATGAACTTAATTTGTAGTGCAAATTGTGATCTGTGGTCCCGGGAAAATGAGAACAGATGGTGGGTAGAGGTTCATGCTGGAAAGATTACACGTGGAATAAAAGCCATAACCTTTTTTTTTTTCAGACTGATTCAAAATGTAAACTTTCGGCTTTCTTTAAATGAATAAAAGCTGAATAAATACATTACACATTATAAAAAATAAACTGTATGTCTCATAAAGTTTAAAAAATCTGTAAATCATCAAATGCTGTACAGTGCAAAGAGAATTCATATCAATACTACAAAATGACCATGTACAATAAAATTGCACACACGTATGATAACATCACATACATATCAGTAGCTGAATATGTTTCCCCCTTTTTCTCCCCAATGTGACATGTCCAACTGCCTCCATGACACATGGCATCTCCAACTGCTTCTTTTGAGCTCCTGGTGATGCCATCCCACTGCAGGTTCCCCTCCCAACTGGTAGGAGTCACGAGTGCAGAGACGAGGACGTGATCTCTCCCCAGCCCCCCACCCACACACACTACCAACCATTTTCACTGAGACACCCAAACAGGCCACATATACCACTGAACCCTGGGTCTCTGCAGTCTTAGGAATGAATTTTGCCCCCGCGCCTCTCGTGCTAATAGCCGCCTTTAATTCTCAATCTCAAAAGAGATTCAAAGTGAAATCCTCAAGCAAATTATGGATAAAGTCTATGTGCCCTAATAACAAAAGCCCATCTGCCTTTAGTTTTGACTGTTGCTGGTTAATTTCCCACCTCAGTGCAAAGTGCTTTGGAGTAGTAAAAACCTACAGCTATGACCCCTGTCATACATAGATGAAAGAATTGTAAAAATCGTCTGGAGCTAAATCATGAAGCGTTTTATGACGTAACATTTGAAATACAAGCTCCACAGGAAGCCCAGGTGAAAGATGTGCTAATATTTCTTGGTTTTGCGTAATAACCTCGCATGTATGAGCTTTCACCTTGTGGCAAAAGGAAAATGCTCCCTTAACTTTGATTAGTCTCTCACATCTTCCTTTGCTGTGCTTCTCTTCTTTTCACTTCTTATCCTTTTCTCTTTCTTCAATTTTAAACTTGAACGCTCAGCTCATTGTGTGACAGTGAATACTGTCCATGCATTTGTCCACTATATAATAGTTCTATGATAAAACAAAGCTTCTAGGCAGATTTTAATCAGGGATTTTTAGTAATGAAATTAGGGATGGGCCACGTTCTCACTCCCAACTCGCCACATATGGACGCTTGGTCAGGCACGTTGAAAAATGACGCTAAAGGGTTACCGAGCGCATTAAAAAGTGACACCAAGAGGTCCTGGCGAAGACGGGAGTCAAGACGGGAGCGCAGTCTGTTTCCTGCCATGGAGAACACCCTCTCTGATGGCACAGATGTTGCGGGCACACACAAGTCTGCCCTTGCTCATTTCGCCAGTCGGGATATTGATGTGAAGGGGTGTGCACTTGTCCTGGGAGTAACGGTTTAGTTCAGTAGTTGTGCCCGTTGTGTCACGTTTTGTTTCACAAGGGAAAATACATTTTTAAAACAAAACAACAGTCGCATAAACTATTTTTTATAATTTACTGACTATTCGAAATTCATGACCCATCCCTAAATGAAATTACGTCGTTTTTTTTAAATGGACAGAAATAAGTTATCTCCTTTAATTCGGCAATAAAATAATAAAATAAACTTTGAGACATGCGTTACTTTGACTAGTCCTGTCTAGCACTTTTGTGTCATCAAGTTTCAAGGTGAAGGTACGGTGGCCCTGAAAGGTCAACACACTGCAACTTAAGAAAACACATGCAAATAGACGAAACGCAAACAAATGGTGAAAACGTCTTCACCAATTTGACAGCACATGTGCAGCATTTAGAGAGAAAAAAGCGTGTTTGAGTGCATTTGGGACAAAAGTGAAACTATAACACTATGTGTCTAATCTCTGATTTTACCTGCATGTGATATAGTTTTTTAATTCCTATCGGGACCACATGGGTATGCTGTGCAAAATTGGATCCTGTGACATGTGACCTATAAGTGACTTGTATTTGAACACTCAAATCAAAATGTGTCCGTGTTACTGTGACACTAAGCAAATGTCACGTTGTTCACCTGAGACAACTCTCATTATTTTGACTCCAGCAGATGGCGGAGATAGTGTCGGTGTGGATGACAGTGTTGCAAATAGATCTGTTGAAATAATTAAGTTAAGTCCAAAAAGCAATGTATTTTGTTATTGTTGTGCACATGTCGTTTTGACGTTGCAGTCAGCTTATACTGACATAAAATGAGAGCTATAAAAATAAAACTACTCACATGTTACTACTTCCAAGATGGAATATGAGAAAAAAGAGGAAACCATTTTGGCTGTAAGCAGCAAGTTAGAACTGAGCATGGTGGGCTTAAGTAAATGTAGCTCTCTATTGATAAATGATTCATTTTTCTATAGGAAATATAAGTCTATTGCAATATTCCTGGAATACAAAAAGACAAGGTATTTGGTATAATTTTACTCTTGCATGTTTAATTGTTGTGTTAAACTCTTCCATTGCTTCTTTTAGATGAGTGAGACAAACATGCAGCTCTTTTAAATCTTTCTACATTCTCTTTTATAGCAATGGCATATCATTGCTATTCTTTTTGATTAAAGTTTTATAGCCAATACAAACATGACTGGGAAGGTGCTCAAAATTTAATGCCACATGTCAGTTATTCAAACTGTGCGGTCGGATACATCACACTGTGCTGAAGAACAAACTTGATTTAGATAACTGGCAGAGATATTTGGCTCTTCTGTGGGTAACATTACTAAGTAATCATTGATCTCGCCACACTTATATGTACTTTTACACCTGTCTGCACACTAGACTCAACAATATTTTGAGAAGATACTGTCAATCTCACCAATTTGGCCTCAGATGAAACTATTCATCACTGCTTGCGTCAATTTAAAATATGCCTTAAAATATCACTCTCTGAAGACTTAGTCTGGTTGGCATGGCATGATGGAACAATATTCAAATGATTTTTGGTTATTTATATACACTCCCCTCCAAAAGTATTGGAACAGTGAGGCCAATTCCCGTATTTTTGCTGTAGACTGAAAACATTTGGGTTTGACATCAAAAGATGAATATGAGACAAGAGATCAACATTTCAGCTTTTATTTCCAGGTATTTACATCTGGATCTGATACACAACTTAGAAGATAGCATTATTTGNAGCATGCATTTTACCTGCTAAAGAGGAGACTGAAGGGAGTAACCCCCCAAAACAAACAACAACTGAAAGAGGCTGCGGTGAAAGCCTGGAAAAGCATCACAAAAGAAGAATGCAAAAGTTTGGTGATGTCAGTGGGTTACAGGCTTGATGCAGTTATTGCAAGCAAAGAATTTGCAACTAAATATTAAGTATTAATATTAAAGTCTTATTCACTTTAATCTATTTTAAGTCTATCTGTTCCAATACTTTTGCTCACCTAAAAATTTGGTGTTTCGTTACAAATAATGCTATCTTCTAAGTTGTGTATCAGATCCAGATGTAAATACCTGGAAATAAAAGCTGAAATGTTGATCTCTTGTCTCATATTCATCTTTTGATGTCAAACCCAAATGTTTTCAGTCTACAGCAAAAATACAGGAATTGACCTCACTGTTCCAATACTGTTGGAGGGGAGTGTATAACTATACATCTGTGTAAGTGTGTTGGCGATATTGATGCATTGATGTTACTTAATACAACAGCTTTTTTGGGGCAACCTCTTTTCCTTGTTCCTTGGGGGTTCGATTTCAGAGCTTGTCGGGTGATGTCTGAGGGTGTGTCCAACTCCACTTTCTCCTTCAATTTTGTAAGTCAATAGGATCCCGGCTTGTTCTTTACCACAGGTCCACATTGCTTACTTTGTCTCTCCACCAGATGTTTAGTACTCTCCTGAGGCAGCTGGTAATGAATGTTTACAGCCTGTTTGTTGTGTGTTTTGTTGTTCTCCATGTCTCTGGTCCATACAGCATTACCTGCTTCACATTGAAGTTAAAGGTGCGCATTTTGGTGTTGATTGAGATGTGTTTTGAGCTCTAGATCTTCCTGAACATGTTAAACACCACCCTAGCCTTATTGATCCTGCTTTATATGTCAGCATCTGTTCCTCTGGTCGTGTCCACAACACTACCTGGGTATGTGAATGCTTCTACCTCCCCTAGGGCAGTGCTGTGCATGAGGATAGGGATGCTGGTTTTGGAGTGGATCTTCATCGCCTCTGTCTTTGCTGTATTGGGTGTAAGACCAAGTTTTGTCGCACCTTCCGTCTTCTCCTGCATTTGTATACGTGTGTGTGCAAGGAGAGCTATGTTAACCACAAAGTCAAGGTCATCTAGCTGCCCCCACATTGTCCACTGAGACCCATTTCTTTTCTTTTAATTGTCTTACTTGCTCCTTAAAGCTCTGTCTGGCAAGTTCACAGCTCACCGTCAGATTACTAACCATGTGACCTGTTAAAATATTTATGCATTGCATCATGCATCACTACAAGAGACTAACTGCTGTGAATTGTTAAAAGAAAAATCCAGACTGTGATAAGGAAAGGCTTATATCTGGCCCCAGAACAAGGCACGCAACAAAAATAAAGGTAACTCTCTATAGCATTCAAGGTGACACCACTTTCCTATGATAGATTTCACCATTTGGTGTAAAGAGAGGGAATAAGCTGTCACAAGTGCCACTTTAAACTCCCATAAGAATAGCATTCAAGTCAGTCCAAGGTGGCCGTGGTATTTACACATTTTTTATGCTCACCCAACCATTGAATCACTTAATACCCTGGGGATGAAGGCAAACAGTAGTAATCCTGAAAGAGACCACTCCCATCAGGGTAGAATCACTTTACCACAGAATGAAAGAGATCATTATTAATAGCTTTAATTACTGTGTTAGATTTGTGTGTGCCGTGACCACAAAGGGGTTAAGTGGACCTAAAATGTATCCACTTGCTTTCATAGTTTGCATAGTTTCATCTGCACTTGTAAGTGTTGATCACAGTTTTTTATGCCTCCTACTCTAAACTGTACAACTGCATAGATCACATAATTTCCACAGTGTTACGGATCAAGAAAATGGTGCTCCAACCATTTTCTCTAAAACCTGGTTACAGCTAGTTAGCTCCCACAATGTTAGAGAACACAGAATTTAAAGCAATTTGCAAAGACATTTTCAATTTCCACGATTCACTGTGAAGCCGGAACAGTAGTACAGCTCCTGGCATGGTATTAGCAATGTCATGTTCCCACCTTCTGACTGCTCAAGCCCTTAAGAAGAGCATGTTATCAGTTAACATTTGGATTCTTAATTAAATGCTAGTACATTGGATTAACATCCTTTTATTATAATTCCTTTCACATAAAGGTTTTTTTGTTTTTTTTACCGTGTGCTAATTAAAGAGTCTATAACACATATTAACCACATAAGTCACAAATCCCAATGCTGCAATTTCATGTTAAGAAACTCAAATTTTATTATTTGTGATGAATGCCTGCCACATCTGTTTCTGAAAAAAATATAAATTAATAAATACATTGGTACATGGCCTGACCATGGAGCACATATAGCACTTAACCCCATATCACAGCTACAGAGAAGTGTTTGTCTACGTGTGAACAGAAGATGAGAGGGGGCAAAATAACTCTAGTCTCTGTGGGTGGAAAAGGCATAATTGTTGTGATAATAATTCACAGCACATCGCCTATCCACAAGAGCTGTGCGGAGGACTCCCTTGGTAATGGTATTTCCTCCATCTGGTGAATTATTCCTCTGACAAATTTACTGGGTTTTCATATATTAACATCTGGCCCAGAGGTGTGTTTTACCCTCTACATTGTTCTATGTACTTGTTAATATTGCATCATCTATTTTTATTTTTTATTCTTTGCGCCAGTGGCTTTGAATGTGCACACACATGCAGATGCTACTACAATCTGATTCAGCATGAAGAATTGTAACCCACTGGAAACCAATTAAACAATAGCTGCCATTTTGAAGCAGCAAACTCCTTAGAAGCCAAAAATATGTGTTTAATATTGAAAACAAACTATTGAACTTGAACCATTTCCAATTAAACCATATATATATATACTTGCATTAAGAATATGATGTTCAATTAACACTTAAACCTTTCAGTGACAAAAAGAGCTTGCACATTACTGTAGCCGTTTGTCTAAAGTATTACAAATACTAAATTGTACAATAAATTTCATCACTTCAGCAACATGATAGTTAATACACTAAAAGAAAAAGAATGGATTATAAAATGAAGAAAAGATGCATAATTTAATGGAGATTAATTGAGACTATTTACTGTAGTTAAAACAGTTAAATTCTTAGGGCACTCTGCTCAGAAAAGCACTAAAGGATGTTTGTAATTGAGTTGGTGCGTCTTCTTAATCACATATAACAGCAGTGCTGTGCAACTGCTCCAATTGAGATCGCTCTGTCTTGTCTTTGCACTCATTGGCTTCATTAGTTGATGTCAAAAACTGGAGGCCTAGCCCAAATTGCTTATCGACTGGGCTTTTAACTAAATGTTACAACTGTGTATGGCATGGATGTCCTCCAAATATCTTTAACAACCATCTGCAGTAATAGGACTTAGCTCATTCAGTAAATCATAAGCAGCATTCCTCAAATTATTATTAGACTGACAATGGAAGTAATGGTATTGCCTTTAAGATTATTATTCCTATCAGCTCATTCTCTTTTCTCCTCTCTTGCCCAGGCCTTAATTGTCGTATCAATTAGAGATGACAATTTTCAATTAGAATTTTATGAGAGCAAGGACACTGAATAGAAATTAGGTTGCTCATCCAGCAGAGTATGTTCCAAAGCTAAGATCGACAAACTGCATTACTTCATCATGGCTGGCTACAGTTCTGTGTTGGGTATAAAATAATTGTGGGATGAAATCCGAACACTGTAGATAACCTGGTAGGTAGAGGAGGACAAATTGTAAGTGTATAGGCAAACTATTAAGAATACAGCAACATATTTAGATATAATCTGCTCAAGTCAAATGAATAAATCTGTAATGTAATATAATAAAAGACAAAATTCATAAAATTCTCTTGAATTGAACCTTTTGACAGGTTTGGAATTGAGCCAGGAGTATTCAATCATGATTTAAATGCAGGGCCTTATGTACATCCCCTCAAAGTATCATTTTAATTTCTCAACTGCAAAAATTCTGAGTTTTAATTTGCTGGGCTTCTTTGATATGCTGGAGGGTGATCTGATCTGTCAGCAGCTTTGATACAGGAAAATCATCAATTTCAGTAGTCATTCATTTATTTAACATTTTGGTTTATTTATTTGTTTAGTTTAGACCAAAATGTAATACAGAAGTCTCAAATAACCATTGCCATACATTTAAAAGTAATGTACATAGATCTGAAAGTACATTACACTCTGGGAAATTCAAAAGTTTGTGTAACATAAAAAATTTAGTTATTGTTTGGCCGTTGGGGGAAGGCTTTATTTATAAAAAAAAACACATAAGTGAGTAACCAAACGTACCCAGTCACATGGATTCAACAGTAGATTGTGTTTCACTGAGGAAAAATTTGTGTCAAAACTGTCATTTGACCTTAACTGCCTCTTTGTGTGGGTGTAATTGGCAAGATGAGTCTTTTCCAAATTTCATGCAGCCGTTGGCATTTTGAAAGCATAAATGTTATTTTTTTTCTTTGAAAAATTAAGGATGCAAAAGCATGTTCCATATCATGCAAGTGGGCACATCAAACCATATATCAGTCACAAATTTTGTCAGCTTAACGGAGAACATTCTACCTTATCTTAAAATGGCACTGGATAAAATGAATGGAGTGGCTGACACCTAAGTAAAAGGTTACGTTTGATCCCTGAAACGAAAAAGTAAGGCACTAAACATTCAGGTATGCTACCCCTGCTTTGATGCCAAAATGCTCTTAAGGTAACACATTCTCTAACAAGATAAAGCCACATTCTAGTCAGTACTTTCATTTTAATTGCCTGACTAATATGTAGAATATGTCTTTTTTGTGTGTTTTAGTGTTCTTGGGTCATGTCGGATCCAATCAAAAGTTTGCAAAAACCCAAGTAAGATCCAGGCCATACAGAGGAGGGAATGTAAAACCACGATCTGGTAGGGTCAGGTCATGTTTTTAGTGGGTTGGGTCTGCCCAAAATCCTTGAAAAACCTCTGTGTGTCTGATTCAAACTGATACCCACCAGCTGAGTGATTTCACTGCTGCAGAAGCCCAGTCTAACATTATGCAGGTGCCATAAGAACAGGGATCAGCTTTGTCATTGAATGTTTCATTAACAGCCAGCTTATGCTTTAAGTTTTTTGCCCTTTTAGTCTAAGTTTGTAAGACTATTACGGGCAGGTACAGGTGAATGTTTTAGATACCACTACATTGCATATTTAACCACTTTTTGGTGTAAGAGCAGTGAAAATTAATTAAGTGGAGCTTTTCTTTTTGACAATACATTGGTAAAATATGTGGTTATTCTAGGACAGTAGTAGATTCAGTTACAGCGACAGCTGATGCTGCACACCTTGCTGGGCACCGTGGGACTGCATAGCATCTGGACATGTCTGTGTATCTGTTTGCCTTTGAAAAAGTATAGCAAAGTCTTTTTTCTATTTCGGTTGACAACCCTCCCGCTCATTTCACACAAAATTATATCTGACACAAGCACACATTAAATAATCACAGAGAGCAACACACAATGAACCTATTTACTATGTGATGGTGTTATTTTTTTTACACTATCATACCATGATATGACAGTTAGAAAGTGATGTAAATATTCTACATGTATGGGGTACTACTCCACTTTAATATATTTGTTTTTAATATTATTTGTTGTCAGAAAATATCTGTTTGATTTCTATTTTCAGTGTTTAGAACTGCAAGATCACAACAAAGGAACAAACCCCTGCCTTGGACTTACTGAAATGTGTAGTTTAATCAGACATTTTAACAACTTTTACAACACCCACTTTTAAACATCTTTGAGAAGCGGTCACAGAATATTAAGCTTCCTGATAACAATCCCATCCACCCAATTGCAACCCAATATGGGAATTACAGTTGATTATGTCTTCCTAAGAAGAATATCTGGTTTTAATCTGCTGCTGTTATCATCAAACTTATTAAAAGGTTTGTTCTATTAAAACACTAATCCTGTTAGTGGATGATCAAACAAAGTCATATTGCCTTTGCTCCATTAATGTTCTTAGAAGAAACTAGATCAATGACATACGCAGACAAAAAACATGGCTGACTGGAAACCCAAAGATGATCGCAAAAGTTATTTTTCATATTTTGCTAAATCTTCTTTGAAATATATTTCTATTAAAAGAATGACATGGCCTCTGCATAATGTTGCGGTGCCAATTAGATTAACTTTAGGGCAAGTGTAAATCATTGGACCAAAGTGTTGGTATATTTTCTAATTTTCAATTCACATACTGAAAATAACTCTTGTAATTACAGTAATTATTACCTGTTTGGGAGAAATTCCATTGGGGCTGAAGCTTTATTGGGTGGTTGACGGGGTGTTTGGTTTGTAACACCATTGGCTATGTGCACTGTTTGAGAATTATAGTATGCACAGCATGCAAGTCCAGTGGAAAACAAGTGAGGATGAGGAAAGTCTCTGTTTGGGTTTAGTAAACCCACATTCAGGAAGTGGCTCAGTTGTTTTCTAACTGTAGCTACTAAGCCAGCACGAGTGCGTTATCACAGCTCTTTGGTGTTGGAGTTTTAGATTAGGGCTGCAACTAACGCTTGTTTTCCTTATCGATTAATCTGCAGATTATTTTCTCAATCAATGAATTGAAATTGTGAAAAAATGCCTTTTATAATTTCTTGAAGCCTAAGATAATGTCTTCTATTGTCTCTTTTTGTCTGACCAACTACTTAAAACCCAGACATATTATATTCACTGTCACATAAGACAAAGAAAAGCAGCAGATCTTAATTATTATTTATTTATTAATCATAAAAATGCTTGCCAATTAATTTTCTGTCCATCGACTATTCGATTTATTGACCAATAATAATAATAATTTCAGTTCTAGTTTAGATTCAACCCAGTTTCACTTAATCCAATAAGAGATCCCAACTCAACCATCCATTCGTCAATGGAGATTTAAAGTCAAACTCTTGATGTGAAGGTTATTGGTAGATTTAGTGTTGACACAACATTCAAACATTACAAGAAATTGAGGTAGAACGTGCTGACTATTGATTTTTTTAGTCACAACAATAATGAGAAATCTTCCAAAGTCTTATTAGTGTCTCACTATGACATGAAGATTGTTTGGGACTACACATGCTCTGGTTTATGCAAAATATGCAATTACATTTGTGAAGCGTCATTTGGGGTCGGTCAATTTTGTTATCTGAAAATTTGACAGGAGACAGATGCAAGTTTGAGACAAATTTTTACTTATCGGACAACCCCGGGTCACTACTAAAAGCATCATGGCATTTAGATTAAATATTTAGGTTTTATATGAATTCCATTGGAAGGTTTTTGTGCAGCTTAAAATGACATACCATACTATTTCAAGGAGCAATTCCTGATCTGTCCACAGAGACTGACAGTGCCAGATTAATTTAAAGAATTGCATCAATTCATTTCGCTCCTCATTTCCTAGCCACTAAGACAAAAAGAAAAGATTTGGTTTGGCTGTACAGAATATCACTGTTGGATATAAATTCCACACCAGAGACTAAATTAAATTGTCACTCCAACATAAGCCATTCAAATGATTGTTTTTTTCATTTATGAAGCAAAAACTATTTTCTTATCCTCGGTGGTTATAGGTGGCTATGTATGTCACCTGCTAAAAGATTGTCTCTGGATGAAGAGGAGGAGACAAGCGAGGCCTCAGGCACGTGTTTCTGAACAGTGAAAATAATTGAATTGTGTAAAGGAGAATGTAATTGTTTCTGGAGAGAATAAAAAGGAACAGCAATGCAACGGGAGGGCACTGCTGCATGCATCACGGCCTGATGTGAGACAAAAACAAACTGCCTGCAGTCTTTAAAAAAAATTAAAATGAATAGTGAAAGCAAAAGTGTCTTCTTAATAAAGATTCAGGATTCAGGAATATTGCTTGAGTTGTAAACATCTACTCTGAAGAGGGTCAACTGTATGAAAGACCAAAACAGCGTCCAACCTTAACGTGGCACACAATAATACAGACATGGAAGTTTAAAAAAGACCTTCCTCTAAAAGGAAGTTCACAGGGTCAATGCCGGTCCTTAAGAGCTCGGTATCCAATAGCCCTGTCCTTGATCACTAACTGCGTGATTTCAGTGAATACTGCACAATTAAAAGACTACATCTGCATTCAGCACTACAAAATAATATTTCTAGAAATCTATCCAAGGGTAGAGTGCATATTGTTTCATCCTGCAGGGGAAAGATGGAACTACAAGCCGTTATATTGAATTTTTTTTCCCAAACAGTAGGAGGTGAACTAACTAAAACAAGTGAGCTCAACCCGAAAGCCAATTCAATATTGTAGTTTAATTGAAGATGTGAAACAGATTTATCTGATATTAGATTAGAAAGTACTGCCCTCAGGTGGAAGGATCAATTACTACAAAAGATTGAATTGTCTCATAGTCTCTTTGCTCTGCGCATAATTAGATAGATGCAGTGTGAGGAACAGTGCAAACACAGACACACATACACACTGTCACACACACACACACACACACACACACACACACACACACACACACTGGAAGACAGGCGGACCTGCGATACACAGAGCCACAGCACATCCACATAGGCTCACATAAATTCCTGCATTTGCACATACATGTACATACAAATCTGTAAGTAGAGACTAGTGCAAAGAACAGAATACAAAGTAATAAAATTCAACAGAATAAACTTTCATTAGCCCTACGGTAAGTAGAATTTTTGCTGAAGTGATGTACGACAACAAAACCTCCAAATTAAGACTAAACAAAAGCTCCCATATCAAAGGGGAAGATGACTGTAATTTGACCCCCTTATTTCACATCATTTCAGTTTTGCATGTTATATTGCAAGAATTTTGCCCTGAAAGTCAGATACTGGTTTAAAAATAAATGCTGGTAATTTCAAATATCCTGTACTTTCTCCACAAACGTATCAAAAATGTTCAGGTATGCTTCACAAATACTGTAGTTTAAAGAACTGTAATACTTTTGTATGTATCTTCTCATCTATACTCGCTGTTTTAATTATACAAAGACCTTCACAAGCTCTCATTCATTGTCAGACAATGATTAAATAATGGCAGGGTAATGCACTTGCCGACCTTTGGTTTTAGCCAGCGATATGTTTTACACTCTTGTGATATTTATAATGAAAGCTCAGCAGCATTGAGTCCAGTGTGGATCAAAGAGTAGCCTACAGTTCACACTGACTAATGCCCATTTCAGTCTGCAGTATGCATCTGTCAGATATACACATGCACACAACTCTTGTGCACCTTACACAATTCTAATTCATATAGAGAAAGCCTAATGGTGGATATCGAAAGGTGATCAAAACTTCTGCGGCTGGGAAACAATATACCACCTTTACAATGTGCTAATGAGTAGAAGTGATGCTGGCAGTCTTTCAAAGGGTTGCCATAGTGATGGTGGTGCAGTGTTGGAGTCATGACCACACAAGCATGAATCTAAACCCCACACCTCGGCTGAGATGTGGTGTGTCACAACCGGTCTACAGTCCAGCATGCAAGTAACATTACGGTCAGAGAGTACAACCTCGCCCCAGTCGTCAGCTAGATCACAGCACTGCCAGCAGCAGGGAATCTATGTATAGCAACTGTGATGTAATGTTGAACAGTGAAAACATATCGGTAAGGAAATACAGTGTCAGCATAACAATGATTATGTGTAGTTTTATGAACACAGGTGGAGCCCTCTAACAGGCTTCTACAGGTTTAACCTCTCATACCCGCTGATCTGGACACTTACGAATTAAATTATGCTTGCTAAACCAACCAATGCAAAAAATACCTGCAAATATATAAAACTGGTTGTACACCAACCACCACTGTCCAATTAACTTTACCCCCTGGTGGAGCATCAGGGAGTGGAGATAAGGGATCTGCATGTTTTTTTAGAAGAAAAATTCTAACACATAATTATTGCATATTTAGACAAAGGCCTCACCTCTAAAAGGGCTCCATGGGTTTAGAGAGTGTATCTTGATGCCTGCATACCCAAGGCACAGCCCAACAGCAGATCTTTCATTTCCAGAGGGAATAAAAAAAAAGCGCGAGGACTTTTGCGTAAGATTGAACCGTTCGCAATGTTTGGGGGTGAAAGGATGTTATTTCAACATTCAATTCACAATGAATGGCAACCTGTCACACCATCAGTGTTCGAGTCTGTATGAACTGGTGGTAAGGGTCGTATGAATTGGTCACTACTCAAAAAGCCACAACATATAATTTTGGGTCGGGTTGACTGGTTGACTTATAGAAAATGAAAGTACACCAGTTATCACCTCTTGACTCTCTCTCTTGCCAGCCATTTTATTGGTACAAAGCACAGGTGGAGTAAGAGGCACATGTGTCACTGAGAACAATGTTAAAAAACGGGGGCCTGTGGCAGACTAATAGAGAACAGCTCACCTGCTATAGGATGTCCAAACAGACATTGACAGAGACCCTGAAACATCCAGTGAGACACTGCTGAATACAACTGTCAACACTACGGCATCCTGGTGGAGTGTGTCTTGCTTACGCTAGGATAAGGGCAAATGACCCGTTGGTTGGGGAAATGGTCAGCAGGCGATGCTTGTGACACCTTTGTACACCTTCAGCCTGCTGTACCATCTCTGTAAGGGCCTCATGCAAAGGAAACCCACTGGATCTCAGTTCCTGTGAAATTAAGACTCAGAAGGCAACATGTACTACTGCTAAACTCTGCAAAAATACTTAAACATGTTACTCTGTTTGGGTTTCGACAGTCTGGTGCATGACAAGGTAGAATTTAGCTTTACCCCCATATATAGACCCTGCTGGCCGGGATGTGGGGTACTCATCTTGCAGTTGATCACTTCCTTTGCAAACCAAGAGGACGAAGTTGTCATACCCCACTGTATATGGTTTGAGGGCTGTGTCCACATGCTTTGTGTGCAGCGATTAGCTAAACAGTCTTGGTTGCATTTGTAAGCCAATCACTGGAAGACTTAACGACATTGGCTGCTATAGTTTTGTTAAATGGGCACAGACCCAGGCCGGCTGAGGACAGGCAATTATCTATGCCACCACTAGGCACTCGTTTGTCCATGTTTGTAAGCACGGCAAACAGGAAGTATTATGTTTACAGGAGGCCTTTGGATATGTTTCGCACTCCACCCTGAGGCTCGTCTGCGGTCACGTTCTCTGATGCTTGGATTATTATTGTTAGAACAAGCAGTCATTTCTCTACCCATCACAGTATATTTGGACATCATCACTATGAGGTTGCATCAGCACAGTTTTAGTTGCTGGTGGAGCAGACACCATTAGGAGACAGGAAGGTAGACAGAAAGCTTTCACTACACTCTCTTGGAGCCCCAGAGGACATAGCAAGAGGGCGGCCCTCCAGTCTTTCTCAATATGCAAACTAATGTGTAGGCAAAACAATCATTCAATGATCTGGGAGAAGTCAGTGCTTACAGCACAATAGTCTGTACTGATGCCTCTCCTGTATCGACAGTATGGAAAAAGAGAAACACAGTTAACTGATACAAATTAAGCATACATATTACAAATGTACACTGCATATAAGTGCAAACCATTGGGGTAAGATATGTGCAATTAATGGTATCACAAAATAGTTTTACGTTGCCGCAGTGCCGGCTTTCATGATTGCACTTTTTTCCTTTCATCCCCCTGACTGGTCCCACTTCAGGCTATCCTGTGCAGAGACACTGTAAGCATTACTGAGGTGGATGCCAAGGGACCAGGTAGTTTAGTGTGATTTTCTGTGTGGTTTGCCAAACTAAGGGATTTCATGAACCTGGGGAGCAGGTAACAGTGTAGTAGCGGGCTACTGGGAAACAAGCAGTATTGCATATTATGAGTGAGAACCACCAATCTGACATACTCTTAGAACACTACAGTTTCAGCTCTTTATTAGATTTATATTGGAAGCCTGCTGAGAATAGTTGAAAGAGAAATGAAATGGTGCCAAAGCCTGAGTTAGCTCCCCATTGAGAGAGTAATTTTCAGTTGAAAGTGCGAGAAAAGGGTCAATTTTAGATGGGTCAAAATTGATTAGAATAGGAAGCATGAATTGCAGACAACGTTGAAACCAATAATTGCCCTGTGAGGGATCATTTTACTCATTCTGGTGTGACCGAATAACAATATAATATATTTATAAAACAGTATGCAACAACTGCATCATGGTTGACTGATTATTCCTTTCCTTCAAAAAGGAGCAATTGTTAAACCAGTTCTACAGGAGCGAAAGCACTAAAGAGTACTCTCTTTGCCAAGAACATACAGCCTATTATGTTTTCACAGATACACAACAGCAATGCTAACACAAGAGATTCTACTTGGACGATGTCTCTCCAAGCAGCCTCCTTCAGAAAACCAATATGTTTGGGTTATGAATATTTCATTCCAATCCAAAGTCCAGACAATAAGATTCTCCGGATGCACTAACAGCCACATAAATTCTACCTTGATTTTGCTCTGTCACCACTGAGACCTAGTAAGTGCTCAATTTCATGGTTGATCGGGTATTGTACTTGTTTAAATCTAATGTTGGTGAGTGTGAAAGCGGAAAAATTTGCTCTTTTTTGTGGAGACTGGAAATGTTAATGAGGCCTAAAGTGTGTCCATTGAAAAGGTTAATGGCAACGTGAACTCTTCAGGGGTGACATTTTGGTAATATGGATGCCTGGATCACTATAAAAAGATTTGCTGACCTGTACATCATTAAGATCTAAGACACCATAGCAGTGTTCAGCACATTATGAGGTTGTTTAATTTTTCTGCATTTTTACAGTCTGTCAAGAACACAGTGCAATTATAGATATGTGAGCTGTTTGTTTATGTTCAAGCTGAGACTTTAGACGGCTGGAAACATTACCTGTTTATATGCGTTATTAATTTTCCCTATCAGGATCCCACTGTAAGTATATGAAGCTAATTCATTAAAAAACTTCATCACTAGCAACAAGGTCGACCCTGCCTTTTCTCGTAGCTTTAGAATGCTCTCTATTTCCTAGTAAATGTTGCTTTCAGTATCTTAGTGAATGAGTCTAAAGAGGAAACCTTTGGCTTTCAGTGACATTTCAGAGGACTCATATTGGTTAGATACAATACTTTTTGAATATGAGTGAGTGTTTTGAACAGCTTGTATAAAAGATTTCATGAAGCTTTTACAACTAATAAAGCTACAATGGTGAAAACTGAGATAAGAAAAACCATGCTTTATATGAACATGCCACAGATATTTTTATCTAAGACAAGCCTGCACAGTACACATATGTCAACAAACATTATAGAATATATCAAATTGTAAATCTTGTTGCCACCAAATAATGTTAGAAGCTTAAAAATGGTTTCACACTTCAGTATTTTGTCTTATTTTAGAGCTTTAAGGGGCAGCTGTGTGAAATATCAGCTGCAGATGAGGTCGAACACCAGCACCAATAGACAGAGGTTTCCAATTACCCAACAGTGGAAGCAGAAGGAATGCAGAAACAGGTGGCGCCTTTAATTGCTTTTTGCAACCCCAGAAGCATAGCGTGAGAGGGAGCAGAGCTGTGGGAGGTCCTCTGGGAGACAAGACATTCACCAATGTCTTTGTAATTGGTTTAGGTAAAATATAATTCTGTAGTCAAGAAAGATATCATTTTAATAGTCATTTCTAAAACTTCAAACAAATGTAAAAGACGAGCATTGAACAATTAGTTGGTTTAGTAATATTTCGGCCTGTTATGTGAGTATTGGATCTGGCCAATCAACATCATCACCATCAAAATGACACATGGTGCTCCCACCCAAAATAGTCTGTAACCCCCTATATTTCATTCATGCATGATGACAATGAAATTCCAGACCTGACAACACAAATGTGCAAGTCGTTTTCAGTTTTCAGAGCACTCAACTATGCCATAAATCGGCATTGCAAAAAAACCCACTGAAATGCCTTCCGTTTGCGTCATGGACAAGAGGTAGGAGGTGATAAAACTATAGATGAAGGCAGAATGGCTGACTTTATCTTGTATGTCTTTGCTCTAATCAGTGTTATCCCTTTGTTACTTTTGTTAGCTCAGTTAGCTAGCTGGATAACCTTAATTGCCTGCAGGTTGATGTCAAACTTTGTGTTAAGAATGACGCAACTGCCTTGCCTCTTTTCAGTCTGTACTCTCTGTTGCTACTGAAGGTAACAATTGCACTTTCCTCTGTATTATGAGGGGGGGGTCTGATCCTGCCCTAACCCTATCTCTTATACTGAGTAGATAATATCAAGAAAATGCCAGCTCTCTACACTACTACAGTTAAAAGCTGCAACTACAGAATATGCTTACATTGTGGCGAGTGTAAGTAGTGAAGGGGGGTTATGTTTTGGAATCATGTATCTTAAGTGTTTCATCTTCAAGGCTAGACGGGACTTGTGGGGTTTCGACAGTCATTTTCAATATCAAGGAGGTATGATTTGTGAGGATATGCTGATTTCCAAGGTTAGGAAAGGATGCATATTCATATGCTGAGTTTACAAAAACAAAGTGGCAAAACAGCAGTTTATATAACCTTTAGATTTTCTCATCAACAGTGGCAGAAACATATTTTGCATTACAATAAGAATGTGTATTATTGCATTTTGGTTGCATGTGTATGCACAGGCTTGTGTGTGCCACGCTTGCCTGTTAGTGTATTTGTGGATGAACGCACACACAGACATATGAGTGTGTGTGTGTGTGTGTGTGTGTTTGTCTGTCCATATTCTTCTGATGTGAGACTGCTGGCAGCGATTGCCCTGTTTTCCCATTTCCCCTCTGGCTAATCACTAGAGTCCCCGTAAATCCTTGGTATCACCACAGGATCAAGAGAAGGCCTCCAAGCCCCAGGGAGCCTATTTCCTCTGAGAGCAGAACACAAACTGGAAAGCTCCTTGATATATTTGCTGGCCCAGGGATGGTCAAGACTTCAGGGCTGAAAGATGCTCTATGACATCACCCTGCTGTTGGTAGGTCTCCATTTCGCATATAACACACCCAAGTCCGAAAAACAGAAAAACTCAAATCAGATATAAAAACGAGCTCCAGAGAAAGGATGTTATGACCAAAGGAGGGAAACATATTGTGCGTCATCTACGTTACTGGGAATAGGAGAAAGAAGGTCAGAGATAGGGATCACATTGTAATGTTTCACTCCAAACCTGTACTTTTCCAGCTGCAGTGGCTGTATTCCAGCTGGTGTGGTTACACAGAATAATTAGTTTGGTTGGAACAGCACCTCAGGGGGGCTGGATTAGCTCTTGGAGGGCAGTTTCTCTGGCAGCCCAATGTTCTGATGAGAGCTGAGATATACTGTCATGCACCCAGCACTGAGAAGCTTTTGATGGTTTTAAAAGCCTTGAGCAAGTGACAATTACAGCCTGAATGGCAAACAGTGTCAAAGGGAATGAGATGCTCTGGACTCCAAAGCTGAAGGTCACTAGGGGGACCGCCTGTTGTAAAGCTGTGCATTACTATGTCGAAAAATAATGGTCAGTGTCCAGAGAGGAGTTGTAAATGGGCAAAATAAACGTGCAAAATAGTTCCTATTTGTCCTATTTGATACATGCAAATGGAAGTCATACCAAATCTAAATGACGCACAAACACAACAACTAAATTTAATCATATCGACGCATGTGATGACGGAGATCTGCAACAACTGCAAAACTGCATGTCTGATAGTATTCACGACAGCATCAAAAAAAATACAAGAAATAATACACTCTCTGAAGCAGAACATAGAGCTTGACAGCATCGAGATTACAGCTGAATGCTTTTCTTGAATTAATCTACCAGCCCTATTTTTTTCTGTAGTACGTTGTTTCACATGAACATACCATAAAAGCGATCACAAATGTTATAGTAATCATATGTGTCCCAGGCATGAAGAGACAGTTAATATAGATAGAATATAGAAATATTGTAATTTCTATTGACAGAGCAAGGTGGTAAATATGGATTTGCTGTCAGCTGTTGAACAGAGGGTGTATAATATCACCTGGAAGCCCATAACTACATTAGATGAAAGAAAAAATAGAATCCATATTGCAGTTTGCCCCTTAAAATTTTCGGTTTCAAAGGAATTCACAGGTGCACCACTAAGATTGAGCTTAGTCCTTTATGTTTTGTGCATTTCCTTTTTCAGACAAGTGCCTCCCCACAGTCTTTTTAAGTTATGTATTTCCGCTTTTGTGGTAGCATAGCCTGTGTTTTACTCTAGGGTACCATTTTTACAACAAACACTCATCAGAGGAAAACCAATATAGGACCGGAGAGCTCCATTCATGATATCAGAGATCAAACACATTTTTCCTCAGGAGGGAATTGTGTGTTGAGTTCTTCGCCTCTCCTGGAGCAGCACGTATGTATGTTTACTTCCATGCTGGATGTGTCAGGTGAGCCTATTCTACCGAGAAGCATGCTCACCATACCAGAAAGCTATGAAAGAACTTAACAGGTGAACTCCAACCATGAAGAGCATCTCCCACTGTCCTTACATTCTTGTGAGCTGACGCTGAAGTGTCTTACAACATTACAGATAAAACAAACAAGCAACAGCTCACTGGAATGGCAGAATTACAGTTAAGATCATGAGGGAAAAGATCTATTAGTGAAAATTAAGTTTTTAATCTTCTAGTAGCTACACATTTGATACACTGTGGCTTTTTCTTTTAATTTTACAAAACGGTTTCATGTGATGTGATATTAGTGTTGCAGCCATCAGCAAATCTTTTAAAAGATCTGACCGAAAAAATAGCATATTGATAAAGCCCAATTTTACAGTTTATTAACCACCAAACTCCCATGGCACTGACCCTAAAACGTCATCACCTGGAACTGTGTTATCAGTATTCTCAGCCCCAGTTCTAGTGTGCGTTTGACAAATATTCTTCCTTAAATAGTCTTGCCAGTGACAGATACTTCTGACAGCTGTGGTGCAAGGAATACTACATCACTCTTTCACCAGGCTTCCTGCATGGAAATTAAAGTTAAATGATTGGTTTTTTTTTCTCAACAGAATGATGCTAGGAATGATTTTGGCAACAAATAAGAGGAGGGGGATAAAAAAGAAATCACTTGGAGGAAACAAATCTCGGGGAGTAAATAAGACACAGGTTTGGAAGTCTCGACTCCTGGCTGAAAGAAATGCAAAGCAGACAGAGACGAGGTGACTGAAATATGAAGACTCAGAGAAGCGAATGAGTCAGCAATGAAGAGTAGTCGCCAAAATGTGTAAGTCAAGGTTTATTTAGGGACACAGTTGTGAATAATTGAGTTTTCGTCAGATTTGCTCATCTTGACAGTCTGAAGGGAAATCCCGACTGGAGGTCCACATGTAATAACATTACTCATAGTGTGAGGGGGTATGCAGATTTTGTTTGTTTGTTTTTAACCAGCTGTGGTTTGCAGGGGTTCTGATTAATATGATTCGGTCTTAAGTCTGCCTGTAGGCTTCAGTATCTTGAAGTCAAACTGAAATGAAATAAAGATTTTTGCTGGGAAATGTTGAATGCTGTAGGTAACAGTTATCAGTTGCTAATGGCATAACCAAAGCTATGTGGGCTTGTTAAAAAAGGGTTTTAAAAAAAGTGTCTTAAATGTCTCAAATGTCAACCGCTGCCATGGAAAATGTCCCCCCAGAGGTTTGAGGCCTAAATGTTGTATCACTAATATATACAATAATCGTTTTATCTTATTCTGAAAAATGGAGAAAACATATTCTACAGTGGTTCCTTGCACAAAAAGTGGGCACAATTCAAATTCAGTTTGAAGCCTTTACTACAGCTAAACCTAAGTCTTCAGTTTTTGACAGAATGTGATCCAGCGTTCTCCAGTGCCCTGTTTTATTCTTCATTTGGAATTTCAAGTTGTTTTGCAAGTCACCACCAATCAGAATGGTATTAAACTTGAGGAAATGTTTCATATCCCTGCTGTGATTGCACAGGTCAGACAAGACGATTGCGACATCTGTGATTATTTTGGTGAAACAACACTGAAACCAGGTGTGACGACAGCATCTCACCCACTGACTGGGAGTATGTAGTTGTCTGTCACAATGCAACTACATACAAGTCATTAGTACCTCACAGCTACAGTTGCCAAATCACTGTCGCGCCCCCAATCACACAAGTACCACCCTCTCTCATTTCAGTGCTACGTGAGATCACACACATTAATGTTTACTTGGTTTTAACCACAAGAATGGACCAGGACTGCATCCTTTATACCAGTGAGCCAAATGTACAGTCATCATTTGTGGGTAAAGCTTTGTCAGAAAAACAACCACAATGTTTCTGTCCCCGGTGAGTTTGCTTGGCTTCAATTAAATCAGGGAGGAAAGCATTTAAAGTACCCCAGTCCTAGCTCTGTGCTGTTTTCAGCCTCATACACATTTTTCTTTGGCAAGTGGGATTCACTGGCATGTATTCCACTCATAAATCTCCAGTTTATCTTATATTCACTAGAGGCCAAACAAGGAGCAAAGTCCACAGTACAAATACTAAAACTAATGCTAATGATAACTTACAATGCAAAATAAATAAGGACACCATGATGACAAATATGTATATATGGTATGAAAGGATATGAAAAGAATATAATAAATACTGGAACATACATTGGAAGTTGAACAGTGATCCTGGTGTTTACTGACCACTCAGAAGTGATGTCAATACGTCATTTGTGTTCCTTACTGTACTGACTTCAGGGTTTATCATGGCACGGCCCCTTCTATACACCAATCAGGTGATAATGCATCTGAATAAACTTTGCCAAAAAGCAGTGTTTTTGATTTATGGTTACTCAGCTGGCATGCAGATAAGCACGATGCACACTGAATTATGACTCAGAAAAAATGCATTTCTAAACAACATCTACTGTATTCCTTTAAAAGAAATGGTCTGCAGGTCTGTGACAAAATACTGAAGTTGAATAATGGCTTCTCAATTTCAAGCAGCAGAATATACATCTTTCCTTCATGGATTATTCATGTACTCCATACCTGCCACGCTCTTATCAACATGACATACATCTAACAGAAAAATCATCCCCCTTCCAGGCTAAAGGGAAGTGATCAACCTGCCACCCACATTGAATCTTCAAAGATCAACAGAGTTGCTGAATGCTGGGCTGTACACACTATTTCAATCAATGAATCAGAATAACAAAACCAAAATAACAAAGCATGATTAGAATTTTTAAAAAAAAGCAATCCATCTTCATCTGGGCATTTTCTAAATTGGTGCTGCACAGACAATAACTACAATTGCCATCCTCAAAGCGACAAAAATGAAGTTGCAGTTTCTCCCATAACCTCCCACACTTTTGGTCAAGGGACCGATGCAGAGAAGGAGTGCTGATCTTATCCAAAAATGTGTGCAGGTAAGCAAAGCCTCGTGAGAAAGCCATACATTAAGTCATGTTGTGTGGATTTTCTTGCTCAGTCACTGCATTCCTCATTGTTATCACCCAAAGCCTCCCCTTGCATAAGCCCTACCCTGCAGCTTGCACCATACATGCTATAGTATACAGCTATTTAGCAGGAACAAATAACACATGAGGAAAAAAAAGCCAATAATTGCTCAAAAAATAACAGTAGTATTGGTTAAAAATGTCTCACATTTAAATAGGTATTATACAGTATATTTACAATGGTGATTATTCTGATTTAAAGTTTTTATTCTTAATTAATGTCCATCAAAAGCAAGTTATGTATGTGGTAAAACACTACAGATGCCTGTATGTAGTTAGTGTACACTAGCAAGTATAATTTCCCAGTACTTCCAAAGGCAAATTGGGAAAATATCATCATCAATATCTATGATGATGTCTTTTATAGACAGACTTCTTAGTTTACATTAATAGTCAAAACTAAAAATGGAAAAATGTCAGTAATAAAGGGATTTACTGATCATCATGCAAGGTAGAGCTATGAACATACCTCTGCAAACTTCCTAGCTGATATGTCACAAACTGAACATTTTTTAGTTGTGTTAAAAGGTTTTCATTCAAGTATAATAAACTTGATTTGAAGGTCTTTTCAGGTCTGGGACTGACTACCATCAATCCCAGACTGCATGCTACCCAATACTGGTTGCCATTGTGTAGCATTTAGTTGAAGTAGTCTTTGGAGACTAGCGCTGGGTCTTTGTGCCGTCTTTATAATGGCAAAAGAATAAAAAAAAATAAATGCTTCTTTTTCAAAATTGCATTCTTTCCACTGTCTGCAATAACAGTAACATCTTACAATATAATTCAACAAGATATCCTACCTTTGTGAAGATTATCATGCGTCAGAGAGGTTTTGATTCAGCTTTATGGTCAGTTTTGAGGCTGCAGTGTCTGTTGTTGTTATATTGCTTTGCGCTGCATTATATTGCAAAGTCGTTCTGTTAATGTGTCCAGTCCCTGTAGGTTATGAGGGCCGTTTTTGATGATGAGAGAGGTCCACTGCCCATATTTAATTAAAGGCAAGTATTGGTCATACACACAGCTATATCGGTCTAATCCTTCTGGACACTCTCATTACCTAACAGCAGGCGTGTTGGCCTTGCATTTCCTGAGATTGTCCTGTAACCAGATGGTCACAGGTTCAAATTTTGAAACAGCCAACTTGCAATGTCATGGCGTCCTTTAGGAAATAACCAATCCTTACCTGCACTACTGTGTAAGTTGATCTGGGTAAGAGTGTCAGATGAATGCAGAAGGTGTTAGTTCAACAATACAGTAGGAAGCGTGAGGTGGGATAGAGGGCTTGGCCTTTGTTTGAGCTGAGCAACATCCACTACATGGGTCTGTCCATGTCCCTGGCTTTAGTGTCAATGGGACCATGTTTTATTCTGCACCATTACATGTGACAGCCCATTTGTTAGCACTGAGCAAAACAATTTGAATCAATGCCCCTGTATCTCATAGAACTACATAATGGCTGATGTTAGTGCCATGGCAGCTAAAAGTTATTCCCTTGCTTATTCTGTTATGGGAATGCTTGCATGTCAGTGACTGTCTACGCTGCATTCTAGCTGCATTTTACAGCTTAATGCTACTACACTGCTTAATTAAATTCATTTATCATATTACGGCAAGCAAATAAAACATGAGTATTCAAATTGGCTCTGAAATATTGGTATTAACTAATAACGTTTGTCACTCTTAGGTCTGAAACCAGTGAATCATTTCCAACATGTTTACACACAAAAAAAGCCTATAAATAGCAACATTTACTAAACACGATGCTGATGGCATAAAACTGTGCTCCTCCTGAATTATTCTGATATTGTGAACAGTTTAAAATTTATCTTTCCTCTGAGCTAGAGTAACATACTGCGTTTACCCCCGTAAGCCTCTATATCCCTGCCTAGCCATTAAAAAGACAACAGAAAATGAGTATGGACGTTTGAATATAGGAAAACCATGTAAAACGTGAGCTCCTGTGCATGCAGGACTATAACTGCATATTACTATATAGGATTTTCTCACAAGCATCTTTTGTGAAGTGAATGCATTCTGCATAGCACTGAAAGCAAATTAAAAATGATGGAGCAAATAATCTTCGCTAAAGCAAGACATCCCTCTGAAATAATAATATAAATAGCTAATTCATTTTGTCATTCTTATGTTATTTCACCCCTGTGCAGTCATGGTGTGTGAGTACTGTTGCCCATTCCCCTTGCTGGTCTGTTAGTTCAGTCAGTTCACATTAAAGTTATCTGCAGGATATCTCCTTAACTGCTCCTAACCTCAGACAGGTAAAGAATGACATTTGCACCAGAAGAATCCAAACGAAAGGTTTCTATATGTTTTAAACTTGAAACAGCTGTTTCAAGGTGAAACTTATGTAAAAACCTGATTGAAAATTCTCTGAGTAAGTTGGCTGTTGTGAGCCCATAGTTGCTGTCAGTTAGACCAATGACTTCAAATATTTCACTGGTCATCTGTATTACTGTTTGAGTAAAGAGCTATCATATTTGATACCTTCAGAACTCTAATAAAAGGCATTTTGTAAAATATTTTTCTAGGCAAGCTTTAGGCAGGTTACAAATCTGGAATGCAACTGTTTACATAAAATATGTTGTCATTTTCAAATAGTCGTGGCTATTCTGGAAAAGAAAATGGGCAATGCATCTTTATTCTGAAGTTAATAAAAGGCAGATAAGTGAAAGTAGGGCAAAAACACAGCTGTTGGCATGGGAAGTGTTGAGTGTTCTCCCCAAAGAATGTAATGACGTCTCTAAAAAATACATTTTCTAGAGTCAGGATTGAAATCGTCACATGAACGATATCTTCATGAAGGTGACGTGCTTTGTAGCTGCGCGCGCCATTGACCTTGTTGCCAATATAGGCTTTCACCTTTGTAAAATCATGGAATTCATTAGTTATTCTACATGTTTGTCATCATTATATTCAATGAGACTGTAAATACATTTATATACAGCAGGTGTACTGGAGAGGCGCCGCTCATTACTTCATCTTTGGAGTGGACCACTCAGCTAATCACACACGTCATCACATTGTTAGTCATCACATTGTTAGTCAGCACAAAGCAATTCATGGCATTTAAATAGAGCAAGAGCACATACCTAACACTTAAGCATTTCTGGTGAAGCCCTGATACCATGAGAAATATGAATTTGGTATTTGTATTGTATGTATTTTTTTTCTCTATTGACTGGGTGCTACAAGCACCAAGGTGCTACAGCACAGGGATAGATGATATTAACACTGATCAACAAGCTACTTCAAAGTAAAACAGGGAATCAGCTATCCCTTTCATCATCACTAAAACCAATCTCTGATATGAAAACATGACATCAGTGAATACCACACCATTCCAATATGATATTTCCATCATATGCTGTGCAGGAGGTACTGTACTGTTGCCTCTTTCCAAGCCAAGTGTGTGGCTTGGTTGCTTTGTAGGATATGGCGGCTTTGTGTTGGGATTTGGTAGGGATTGAGTAGTAATGGGTGGGCAGTGTTGGGGAGCGCTCAGCTATCCCTGAGGATTCATCTGATGAGCCGGGATTGGATTCATCTGCTCTGTCTATCGATTTGTTTTTGCCACACGGATACCTCACTCCAGTTTTGAGCTTGACTTTTTTCATTTTTAACTAGTAATTCTATTGAACACAATCTCATCCCATCTGCGCCGGCTTTGGACACTTGTTCTTGTTTTGATCAGACTTGTAAGGTAGAATTGTGCTTGTGTCCAGCTAAGAGGAAGAAAAAGCAGTATTACAGCTGAGATGAAATCATTCTTTAGAGAGAAACCCATCTTCGGTTCTGTTTTATGATTGTACCAAGGAATTAAGACTGCCATTAATCTTTTTTCATTTCTTGCATGGAATGGAAGCCCTGTTAGAAAAACATCTTGTCAAGAACTGGCAGAAAGTACAGAAGCAGATGAATGGAAGTGTTCCACAAATCAAAACCATGAGGGATTTGTGTGTAATATTTGTTAAAATCATATTTTGGTTCATGAGAAGAGAAAGGAACATTTATATAACACAGTGTGTTTTTGTGTGTATCTTGTAAAAAGTCCAATCATAAATAGTATATGCCCATAATTCATTTCAAAAGCAGCTTGTTACTTTAATATTTGATAGATGCAGTTAGATACTAGCCTGATAACCAGACTCGTTCCACTTAATTCATTCAGGCTGACTCTGTGCTCTTCTCTGATTTCTTGTTGGGATGGGGTTGTTTTGTTTTGCCCAAACGAAGAGTCATATCCACTTTGGTAAATTTTCAGATATTTTCAGTTGACAGTTACCTTTACAGCTGTTGCAGCATTTTTCTGTCGCCATTTTTGTTATTATTGTAGCTTGGTAACAGTGAGGCTCCATTCTTAATCCCACCTACCATTGGTCAATTGTTTCTCATACCTGGTGAAACAGCCATCAATTTGCGCAATGCCAGTCCAGTTTGGATAGCTGAACAAACCCAAGATGTGGGCAGCAATTCACAGGTCCAGAACCAGCATGGACAGATACTTTATGGATCAAAAATTATATGAGTTTCTGTAGCTGCCATCTTTTCCTTGTAGATTCCTCAGATTATTAGGATATCCTATTTGGCACTTCCTACACATTTGTCTGACTGCAGTTTTTAAAGTTTTTACACAGTTTAGATTAATAACTGTACTGTTCTTACATGTGCAAAAACATACCAACATGTGCTAGATAGCAGCAACCCATGAGAACCCAGATGGGACATCAAACACTTTTAAACAGCATAATTAATTAGGTTGTCAAGTATCAGAAAATAGATTTCTTCCTTCCAGTACACACTAGCTTTGGACCAAAATGGGACATGTGTATTTAAAATGGGATCATATCTTAGGACTCTAATAGCAATATACACTTAATCCAACTATGATGAAATGATGAGAGCCTCATGTGAAGGGAATTGTTCCCTCCAAGTTCTAACTTTCTGACTGTTGGACAAGTGCTCATCAGTGTATTGCACATCCATCCTGCACTGTCTCTCCAGGGAGGACTCAAACTGCAGCAGAGCCTTGCAGTGTGCTGGACTGTGCTCAACAAAGACAGATCTCCCTCATCTCAGCCAGTGCTGGAGATTTGAGGGGCAGACTAATGACAGGGAGCTTGTTCTCAGAGCATAGCAGTGAACAATTTAGAAAAAGCTGTGTTGACTTCAAGGCCTGCAGGCTTCCAGATTTCTTGTGCAAATGTAGAGAGGGGAACAGGGCACAGAAGGGCCCTGACAAACACAATGCTTCACAGCATCTAAAGGAGTCCAGGAGGAGCCTCTGCATTAAGATTCTTACCAAATAATGAAAGTTGCAATCATAGGTCCTTCCTGACAACAAGAATCTCCTTTTAGGTGATATTCTTACTCAAGGGTAAACTATAATTATGGAAGGTTCAATTTGGCACTGAACAGAACACAAGTATTTGGCCTGAGGTATGTTAATGCAATGTCTAGATCAATTGGAACAGCAGAAGGTAGCAATTTGTTTTCAGATACACAGACCAATTTCCTTCTCATTAAGACCACACATTGAGCACCGCTTTCGTACCCACTAAACAACAGAGATGAACGAGTGTTGCTTTCTACACACAGATTATGGGATATGTAAGAAAATTCTCAACGGAAGGCACACAAAAGACGTCCTTATTGAGCATTTGCGCTCATAAGGGAATACTAAAGATCAATTAATGAACTGGCTTGGTCCACTGTTGGCTTGAGTATGCAAAGCATGCTTGCTGGAGTATGGTAATTGACAGCTCAGAAGCCCAGTGGGTGATTTGAGTGATGAGTGTGTTGCATTAGTGGGTTTGCTTGTTTGTCCTCTGATTTATATTACCCAGGTAAGAACATACACATTGTGAATTAACTGAAAAATATATTTAAAACAGATGAAGTGGGAGTGGGGCTTAAAGACATTTGCTGCAAAGCAGTATCCTCCAGGAATCATGTTATATTTAGTAATGGAAGCCCCTGACATATTAATATTCAACAACAATCATAAACCTATGCCAGCATGTTCTTTCACAAAGATGTGATAGTGAGGAGATCTTTTAATGGAAATATTTCTCACTGGAAACCGCAGTTTTTGGAAGTGCAATATGCAAATGCCTTAGTGATGGGTGTCATTTAAACTGATAAAAGAACAGTGTTAATTTTGTCAGTGAGAACTATGACAACACACATTGACAACCTTTTTCCAAGGTGAAATTGAGACAAAGCAAAATATTAAATAGTCTTTGATAAGAAAAACTGTGACAGAATATATTACAATGAATGAATAATAACTAAACAATAATGGAAATTGGATGAATGGACAAATTAACTCTAATGTAGTCCTATTCAATGACTTGCATGCATCCCAAAAATCACACATTGCAGTTCGTGATTGGTAAAACAGTATCCTCCACAGCACAAAGCTAGCTCTTCTTCAGAAGCTGATTTAGCTGCTTGACTTGTTGCACCAATAAGCAGCATCTCGCATACCAGTAAGGTTATGTCTGCCAATAATGTGAGCTAAAGTTACAGGTTCTTGGTAGGAAAAAAGTAACAATTTATAGACTAAATGCACCAGCAAAATCACTAAAAACTGTACAACAAGCAGCATAAAAAGAGCTGGGAGAAACCACTAAAACAGGCAGGCAAGCACACGGACATTTATAAAAAGGTAACATCAACATAACATTATCAAGAGCCATACAGTATGTGGATGTATCAGTAGAAGTGAGTGCAAGATTTATGTCAGGTAAACAGCGACTTTTCTGCTCACCTCTCAAGCTCTGAGCAAGGCTGTTACTGTGTTATCTCGGGGTTTTTATATATTTGAATCTACTTGCAGGCAGAGTGACAACAGGAAGACTGTTTGCTGTTTCTGGTCACACAATCGTGTAAACTTAACTAATGTTAGATCAACAATTTAACAAGTGTCTAGAGACGTAGGAAGAATTTTATTGGAATAAATATCAGGCTAGAAAGACTGACGAAGAAAGAAGTAGAGACAATCAGTCTAATGACTCAGCACTGGGCTGCTGACTGAGTACAGTGGTGATAAAGGAGTTTAGGATTTTGTGTCACACTTTCTGATTATGTATTTTGAGGAGAAAGCAAGTCAGTAATTGGACCCTGGAAAACATTAGGCCATTAATTATTTTCTAAAAGGGCTCATACGCTCTGTATATCACAGGAAAAATGAGCTGAAAATGCTAATCACATGGATACGGACTTGAAATAAGAAATTTTGAATAAATAAAATACTTTTGCTTTAAGATGACTTTGGCACCCATTTGCATGGGTATCTGATTTGATTTGCATTCCTGTGATCCATAGAATGTATTATCTCTGGGCAATTCAGCATCCCCCTCTTATCTGGAACACACCCAATCAATAGAGAGCAGCTCTGAATATGGATTAAGGATGGATATCTAAGGATCAAAACTTACATGAACTAGGAAACAGTTATGCATTAAGAAATCTACTTTATTCATATTTGGCTTCATCAGACATCCCATATCCTCAATAGAATTTCACATGCTTTACATTGCACTCTCTTTATCAGCAAATCAGGAAATCAGACTTCCTATTAAGCCCAAATAAGTTTAAAAAACAAAGCCAATTATGCTGGTAATTAGCATACAATAACCTCATTATGTGATGACCTTATTTTACCTTATTTAAATGGCGTGCCCTCTCCACAACTTTTAAATTCCTTAAAGACACTGACTTTTAAATGCGTTGAAGTAGCAAAAGTATGAGTCATCACTGGAAATCAGTACTTGTCACCTAAATATACAGAATACAGTGTACATGTAACCAAACATATTGCTTCTGAGAAAGGAACACATTGTGCAGTGGCTGAGAACAGTTGAATATCTCCTTTGCCCAAAGTCTAGGGAGCAGAACTCGCAGCTTGATAAATGAGCCAAAAGTCAGAAGAATCTAAAGCTAGATAGCTTCTATTCTGCACCCCGACCAAAGAGAGAAGTGTCAGCTTTTTCATCCTCTGAGTGATTTAGACTGCCATTGGAGAAAACTGATGAGTGCTTTTGAGATTTATGATGCTTTTCCTTGCACATTAAATATAGACTTTGTAACATGTACTCAGAGCCGCTTTGAAAACCTAATCACACAGCAAAGCTGTGCATAAAAGAGGGTAAAAAAGATAGCAATTGAAAAAGCACAAAAAACTCCAGTTGGCCATGTATAATTATGACACTAGGAGCAACAAATGGCCACATTTCCCCGAAACAGGTACCGCAGATTTTAACTTCTTCCAGATGTAGCTTGAGACGAGATTCTCTTTTTCCCTTGCCTTTTTCCTCAATATAGCCAATACAGATGAACATTAATTTAATCAGGCAGCAACAATAAAAGGGCTACCGCTGTGACTCTGAGTATCAGGGGGCAATTTGAAGTAATAGGGCAAATAAGTGTGAAAGAGACATGGGCATTCATTTTAGCAAGGCTCTGCAGTGAGGAGGAGAGTGGAAATGGGGAAGGGGCAGTTCAAAATATTGCCATTTTCAGTCAGCATGAGAGAAGCTCATATGAGACTATCGTCAAATGTATTCATATCATACATTAAAAATGACATTCAATATATCTACATTATTTAAATAGAGCTATTGCTTTACTGAGCATACAGTGACTAGAATGGATCCAACCTGCATCCTAACCACAATATTAAAGGGGGAAATCCACCATAAAACTGAATTTACATACAATTATTATTGTGACCTTGGAATATTCAGATCACACTGGGGATCATGGACAATTATGGCCTATGGTTGACAAGAAGAACTTTCGTGAGCCGCTCTGCTGAGAATAAGCAGAAATCTAGAAAACTTTATCCAAGGAAAAAAAAACAACACTGGGGAGATTTCACATTTTAAATATAACCCATTTCAACTTTGGTTTATATCATTTTAAAAATAGTAAAGATTACGGTAAAGATGTGTATTGTCTTATAATGTCTTATTCTGATTTTCATTAGATCATAAACTAAGTACACTGAACTGTCACTCCATTGTTTGTTTGTTTTTTTACATGCTTTCATGCTCATCCATACTCTCTGGGATCCATTTTTAATCTCCTCACCTTATTGCCTGCAGAAATATTGTCATCACCATTCGCGACTTCTGGCTGGGACCTAAAATGTAAATCAATATATTCATTACCATGTGCAGAATACAAAACAACTCTGCAAGGGTAAATGGGTACTGCTGACAATGACATCCCCATAAAGAAGCAGACAAAGTATAGGGAGGTCCAGGTTATTTGATATCTTTAAACACTCGGACCCCAAAAAAACAGGAAACTGAGACAGATAGTTTTGGTCACACTTGGACTGATTATCATTAAAGCCTCATTTTTCATGTTCTCACTGCGTCATCATTCTCAGTGTCTGTAACATCAAGTCAGTAAAAACAATTGCAAGTGATTGTAAGATGAGATGGAAATGACTGTGATGAGTGGGAACTCGAGCTTTTGCATTCTCCTCCCGAGGCTCTAAATGTCGTCAGCTAACCAATCTGGGCCAAAAATGTGTAACTTCGTACCTTTTGTAAGCAACAACAGGATTTCCTCCCAAAATAATATCGTGGTGACCTCAGGGTATTTCCCTTATTCATATACTCCTTATGTACTGCAACAGCAACCATGGCCTAGTCTTTCACTGATACTGTAAACAGAAATATAAATATTTTTTACTTGTTAACCCTGCAAATTACAGGTAAGTACTATATACACATTATTAATTACTTTTACTTTTCATTGTACTGTAATAATTATCTTCTTTCAGAACTGTTTCCCATGTGCCAGAAATAAGACATAAGTAATATATAAGGTATCAAAACATTCTGAATAGCAGCATTGAGTGTCAAAAAGTGTCAAGTGTCGCAAGCTGGTATGGCATGCTTAGACTCTTGTTTGTTTACTTCTTCTTTAATGAGATATTTTTCCTGATTCAAACAAACCTTTCTAATTTTAGACTTTATTTTACTTAAAGCTTATTATGTAACACCAACACGTTGAGCATTTTTAAAAATATATTCTTTTAATAAAACCCCAAAGTGAGGTGTCCCATGTTGAATAAACAAATTTAAGTATATCAAGTGTGGAATCGGCCTATAAAATAAACACCATGTGTGCATTTTTAATTGTAGGATGTAAACTCCCCCCATGTTGCTAATACCCCAAAACTAGGTAACCATCAGGAGGCACATTCAAAAAGCCTCAATGACCTCAGTGTCCTCAATGGTAGCTATACAGCCCTGATCATAATTACAGATTTAAAGTAACAGTCAGGTTGCTCATTCCCCAAAGTAAGCAGTCACTGGTAATAATATTATTACAATAACGAATGTAGTTAATTGTACAAATAACGGTTAGAATGTACCTTGTTGTCACTGGGTGTTTTACCAGTAATTGTACTTTATTAATGCCTTTTTTGCCAGAAGTGGAGAACTGGTGGATAATACAATTAACAGTCAAACGACCTCCTGTAGGTACTGAAGGTTTAAATGAGTAGATTGAGTAGAATGAGAAGAGTGTACTTTGAGTTAAAGGGAAATAGTCGGCAGTTAAGGTGATTTTTAAAAGATACTGGTATAAAATTCTTTCTTTCTTTCTTTCTTTCTTTCTTTCAAAGAAATTCAGCTTTCCATCTATTTGCTCCTTTGAGGAGGAAAAATTGTAGGACAAGCAACACTAACTGGTTTGGATGTTATCTGCAAAAAAAAAAAAAAAAAATCGTACCAACACAGGCTTCTTCTCTTTTGGTGATCTAGAATCAAGTATTTGCCTTTTGAATCTTATGTCACATTTCACAAGCAAGTCATCTCAGCATGCCTCATATATTTAAGGGGAGGGCAAATTTCCCCTTTTGGTTTTCCTCTGTGACATTTATGGGAGCACAGACAGTGAGAGCATAGATTAATATGGATTGAAATTACAAGGCGGAGTGATTGCAATGCTAGCTCTGATGTGTAATTGTTTTCAATGAGCAGTTGGATTAGACATGGAGGAATGCAGAGACATTAATTCAGTGCATTATTATGAGCAATCAGTCGGTAATTTGTTTGTGTCCCCTTATAAATACAAAATAAGAGCTGGCTTGAGATTAGTGGGCAATAAGATTGGAGAGAGCAAATACAATGGAGGAGGGGGGGCATAATGCATTTTCTCTTATATTTTGATGGTAATGAATCACTCCACTGCAACATTTGGATTATTCATATTGTATTATCTAATGCAAACTTTACTTAGTGCTTTATACACTGCTCACTATCAGAAAGGCATACACTGTTGTATTGATTGCATTAGGCAGGGTTTTAGTTCCAAACTGAAAAAAAAAAATATTTATGATGATATGATCTAATGTAAATTCATATTCTACAGGTTGCAAGAAAGAGGCCGCGATTGTTAATTCATCTCCATACGTCTTTTCTTCCAAGAAAATACTGAGTTTCCTGAAAATCACTGCACTACAGTCAGGCAGATTGGCAGAATTCACCTTGTTGCCATTTTCCCCTAGCTGCACCCACTTTACGTGAGGGAAAGATACCTTGCATTGCTCGTGGTGATGAACAGAAAGTTTCCATTAAGTTTTATTAAACCCAGATATTCAACCGCATATGACTTTAATTAATTTTATTCTCAGGTTATGAAGTAATTTGATTATATGGGCAAGAGGGAGAGCAGGGATCCGTATCTGTTCTCAATCTTAGGTTAAGCACTTGGGTTCCACTGAATTCATTCATTACACCAAAAGCATGGGTACATTAAAGATAATTTTGTTAATAATTGTGCAATTAAATGATCTCATGTGACTTTGATATAATTGAAAAAACTGCTGCGACATCAAAGTAGCACCCCTGTCAAGCCGAATTGGCTTTAGGCTGAATTGTAAATAGGAAAGTCTTCTCTGTAGTTCAGTCCGACGAGTGGACTCATGCACCCGAGTGCTCGCACATTTGCTTGAAGGGATTCTTTAATGTAATCAGAAACTGCAATGTGACTGGCAAATGCCAGTGTGGTGTTCAAATCCCTATCAAAAACATAAGGCGAGGAAGGTGGCAGCAGAGAAAAAGACTGCGGGCAGGCTTGTTAAGCATTAGAGAGGAGGAGACAAATAGGGCACTTTAGGTGGTGACGTCAGGCTAATGTATACCTTCTGAGCTTAGCGCGGTTATGGCGGGTGTGGAAATAGCTTGCCATCTGTAAGAAATAATATTTGCTTTTGGGCATTTCAGCAAGTCTCTGTGGGGGAGTGGGGCGGTATACGGTGTGGTAGGCAGTACAGTGCTTTGGATAACAAGAAGCACAGTGAAAAATTGCTTCTGTTCCCTTCATCTTTATTATGGTTATTGAATTTGGTTCAAAAGGAGCTGACATCAAAGGGTTGCTCAGAGATTCATAATTTGAGAGGTTCAGTGTATTTCATTGTGAACCCAGAAAAGGAATGTCAGAAACAACATTAAAATGAAAGGAATTTTTCATGTGAAAAGCAGGTGTCTCCTGCTGTAGATACGTGTCACTCTGTAGGTTGGGGGTATTTTTTAAGAGCTTACGAGGCAAAATAGGGCGGCTGAAATGTGTGGTATGCAAGTTTCTATCTCATTTACATCTCACGCACTATGCAGAGTCCACAACACCAATTAACAACGCACCGTTTATTTTATAGCTTAAAATCTACTTAATATAAATAAGAATACGTTTTGTGGTGAATGCCACAGGGAAACCTGAGAAGTTAACTTGTCTAACACAAGAGAGCAATGCCTAATCTATTCCCACGTCTAGTTAACCTGAAGATTATAAGACAAAATGGATACTTCAAGGTGGACTAAAGCAGGTAATTATATCCTTACTTCCCTTTGAAGACCCATCACGTCTATACAGTACCTCTGTAGATCTCCCGTATGGTCTAGTTGGGTGCTTGACTTTGATCTTCAAAGCTGACCTCCCCTCTCTCCTGATTGATGGATAGGCCCACCATTGATGCCTGCATATCCATCAAGCAAACCCACCCGTGATGAATGAATATGTCCTTTATCAACCGTGCATCACCTCATGAAGTATTGTCCTTTCTCACCCAACGCATTTATCCTTCAGCCAAAGATTGATTAACTATGGACGTGATTCAGTCAGCAATTATGACCTCATCGCTAATCAATCTACCTCTCCCCAAGGGAGAACCCTGCTTACAGTTTGGACCCACGCACACATGTGCACACGCGCACACAGAGACAATTGTGTCAGCAATCAGCAGGCACTTTTTCTCAGTCTCTGGGATCATGGGAAAGTTTTTAGCCACAGTAATGGTGTCACTCTGGGGATGGCAGTATTGGTCGGCCTGCCGTCAACACGTTGGTTCAGAGTGAAATATCTCAACAGCTCTTAGATGGATTACCATGGAATTTGGTGCAGACAATCAGGGTTCAGAGAGGATTATCAAGGGAATGTGTTGTCTAAAATGCATCCTATTTTCACAACAGCCATAGCTGTACTAAGCTCAGAAGATATGATAACTTTTCTTGTAGGCCAATGTTTAGATACACAATCTTTATTTAAGTTGACATGTATCTTATCACTGGTATGAATGGTTTGCATGTTTATGTTCTATTGTATTGTTTAAAGCACTTTATTAAAATACGTGACACTATTTTACACCAGTTGAGATTATTTTCTTGTTTCTAAGCTAGTTTCTTTAGTACAAGAGATAAATACGATCTTAAAACTGCATACAAATGACTTGAAAAGATTGATTTTTTCCCCCCTCCCAGTGTATCCTGGATTTTGTCTTACCACTTTGACAATATCCTTTGCTCCTCTCCCTGAAAGGTAGCAGACATATTCATCTGGAGATTGATTGCCCCCTCTAAATGACCCTTTAGGGTCATACTGTAATGGGCTCTCTTCCTACTCAGTGACCAGGGGCAATCTCCTCGTCTACAACAGACAACGCCCCCATGGATACCACGAAGCGTTCCCTGGAGCATTGTACGGAGAAGGACACAATATTACAACCTGGAAATCAGAGTCAAGCAAGTCAGATGTGAAAATTGACCGGCTGAGCCACAGCACATAGGTGTTAATCTGCAGAGAAACCCCTTGAACGCATCACATAAAGACCATGTGAACGACACAGCTGGTACACTGGTCAGGTAGAACAGTTTCTCAAATGGAATCGCAAAGCTGGTAACAGTTTTTCTTTGTAGTTTAATCAAAATAATGGCAAATGTTCTACTTTAAAATGTAAAGTAGACTGTTTTGCTTTGAAAAAAAAAGTGCCAGAAGACAGATCGCCTAGCAACCACAGTTGATGCTACCATGATGGTCCAACGATGGTAACAAGCATTTCCTTGATATTGTTCAACAATGTGTATGTATGTCTCCAACAAGCAATGGTGAGAGCACAAAGCACAAAATCAGATATGTATGATGAAATGTGGAGTTCCTAGTCAAAAACAGAATGGAAACGTATCACGTCCCATCAGTTCTGTTGTGACAATCATGTTGTACATTGAGTGTCTGTTGTGCTGCACTTCTGTTAACACACAACTCAAGGAAGCTAAAATACAAGACACAAAGATCACTCATACAGATCATGCCTTAGCTCAGTGATTCTCAACCAGGGGTACTTCTGCATTCGCCAGGGGCTACGAGGAAAATGTGGAGTAGCTCAACAACTTAAAAAAAAAGAAAAGAAAAAGAAATTATGATTCAAAATTGAGAGTACGAGCAGAGATATCTTAAACAGCGAGCTAAAAGAAATTGATTAACTGTTAAAATAGCTAAAAGTAATTAATAAACAGTTGAAAAAGTTGGCTCAAGTGTTGGATAAATGGTGACAAAGGTAAAAGAAGTGGATAAATGATTGGGATAGCTAAAAGTAATGGATAAACAGTTGAAATGGTTAGCTTAAGTGGTAGCAGTATGTATGCAAACTTGACCAAACCGACCTAAACACGGAATTCAACTGTATGAAAAAAATATTGCAACAACGTCCACTTGGTGGCTTCTTGAGTTTTTACACAAAAAAGGTTGGGAGCCACTTACTTAGCAAACACTGTGAAGTAAAAAGGTGTGGTAATACTCTTCACAGTGCATTATACTGTTTTGTGACATCTGAAAATTAGATTCACAGCGGGAGCAGTTCTGTCTTTCTACATGTCCAACAGGTAAACTGTTTTATTCACAATATCTCAGCAGGACGAACTTCTGTCAACTCGAGGCTGCTTACACCCAACCAGAGTCTTTGCTATTAACAATACATGCTCGACCCTGATGCAATAGATCCTCTAGTAAATTGGTAACAATTTCACAGAAATTTTTCTGCAGAAAATATTGTTGGAACAATAACACTGCTTTGCCATGGGAATTGAAAGATAATTGTATGAGCCTGTGGCATTGCTGTTTCATAAGCTTCACGCTCCATTTCTGATTCCCACCAGAAAGCTGTTTCTTTTTCCTCCTTTGCACATATTTATTTCTGGCACTTAATTTAAGTCTCTATTTATGCATATCTTAAATCACATGTTCTTCTCTGTCCTTGCAAAATGGAAATAGGCACTGTTGTTATCTCTGGAACAGAAATAAAAACAATGTGCATCTTAGCTATTAAGTGCATAACAACATCTTCAAAAAGGGCAGTTTGAAAAGAGAGGGCACACCAAAGCTTGAACATGCTGTTGAATAAATACATTAATTAAGGGGGAATTACGTGCTTGGGGCTTGAGTTGGCTTGCTTTCAAGTGCCAGGGGTCCTCATAAATATACATTTAAAAGACATGTGGCAAGATCAAGAAGTAACCTCTTAACAATGAACTTTTGTATCATCATCTCTGTGATAAACACCTAGCACACGCTGGTAGCCTTGTTAAGAAACCAACAGTTTTACTTAGTATTAATGCATGTAAATTAATGCTTTGTTTATTTGAGTTGAGAACTCTTCCAAGTCGTGGGACACAGTCTGTTTAGTTTCAACTCTCAAGATGCAGACAGAAATATCAAATACCAGTGGTCCCTTGACAGCACAGACCTACCCCACTTTTGTCCCACAGCCCCATGGGATTCCCACTGCCACTGATTTTCCATTCTGTACATCCTGTACATTGTTGCTGTAAAAATGTGTAAGTAATCTATGATGTGCTGGAAAAAAATGAGCAGGAGTTAAAGAGGAGAAACAACAGTAAAGGTGGAGGATTGACCAGGCAGTATTACTGAATAGTTCACCAAAGTAAAAGGGAGTAGAGGGATGGTTTGAACTTGAAGCACGTTGTACAGTAACTCTTCTCTAAATGAATACTGTATTTAGACAGCCTTTATGATGTATCACTATGCTCAACGAAAGTGACATTTTTTATCTTGGTTTTCACAGCATTTTGAATACAGATCCTTTTAATAAATTGGTCCAGTAATGCTTGACATTATTGATGGATGGCCACGAGGTGAACGTAATGGCATGGAACTGCTACTTTCTAAAACTATGCGTAAATTCATCTGCTTGGGATTTTTCTCGGGCAACGTTAATATAACAGTATGGATGTTGGGGGTTTTTTGTCAGCAAAATATAAATATTATCATGATTAAAACTGCAATGAAGACGAGGAAATGTTTGTGAATTATACATGAGTAGTTGACATAAATCTCACAATGGAATGTCAACATATACTTGAATTGAACATTGAAAATTGAACTTGTTTGCTTCACGCTGAATCCCATTACTTCCACCCTTTTGCTTCAATCACCAGGATAGCTGTGGCTCAACGAGCTAGCTATTTCAAACATAGCTATTTGCTAGAAGTAGGTTGCAAATAATGTCACATATCTATAAAAGTACTGAATGCCAATTACATACATAACACCACTAGCTAATGTTGATATTCATTGAAACCAGCTTTGGGCCATATTATTAAAGTCAGGTCAAGCTGGGGGTTTTTTAACATTTGATGCAACTGTTGCTGTTTATATGAATAAATCAGTAAACATCATATTCCCACCCAGAGAGTGAGCTGGGAGTCAGCAAGAAGGTATGAAAATATTCAGCTGCTGGCTACCCTGTTCATTTGATCAGTGGACACTATTGTACAAATGTAGGAGGAAAATGGCGATCCCAGTGATGATCTGTGCATTTTTCAGCTGAAAATGTACCCATAGCACTGTTCAAGTTTGGGTTTGTGTGCTTAGTTAAGCGATACATTAAATATTGGAGCTACACACAGCGTCTTAACTTGTTTAAACCGCAGTATGAGCTTAAGTGAGTTATGTATAGCTGTTTCAACCCAAAACAAGGTTATTCCAGTAAGCAGGCTAAGACGGGAATAATCTGTGCATGTAAACAGACACTGAGCCATGCATCGTGATGGTTCTCTTCTATATCCCTTGTAGTCCTTCTATTTTTGTGCGACAGACTGGCTTTGCACATGATGGCTTTACAATGTGCAACCCTATGCCCAGGTGTTTCCTCAACCCCCATCTGTTCCCTCTGTGCCTGAGAGCCTCATCATGGAGTCGCTGCTCTTTGTTGCTTCTACACAGCATGTATTGGTATGGCAAGTCTATGTCAAAAGAGCTGTGTTTTTATAATGATCATTTTTTTCTTTTTCTTTTTTCGGTTTGATTCCAGAATGAGACATAAAATAGTGTTATGTCTGGTGTTATTTAGACATTAATCTGGAGAAAAAGGAATAAACTTATTCACCCAAAACACTACATTCAATTCTCAGTTTTCTTGGTTGATATTAAAATAATATTCTGTGTGATTAAACCACTTATTGTGGTTATTTATATGATAAAGAAGTTAAGGCGTGCAATAACAAAAAATGCCTGTGACGGTCATTTCTGTAATAATTTTGGGGAATGTTTTGTTACAACATTTTGTGTGCCTTCATGTTCACCAGCCTAACTGTCAAGGTCAAAACTGAGCAGTAGTGACATTACTAATTGAGAATAGAAATGGCGATTCAATTTGCTCTAATTTACCAACTGATCTGCCAATATCGGCTGCAGCACACACGGGGCGGCTCATTTCATTGGCTCTCTGCTGCACATTATTTTTGTCTTCTCCCTTCACAGATCAAGGGTACAGATGACTTTTGTCAGCCATCAGATGCTGTGTGGCAGATGTCACAGCATTTATTGTCACCATGATTTATTGGTTTAGAATGACCACAGCCACAGGGAAGAACACATCAAAAAGGCCAGGCGCTGGTGAAGGGGAGCCACTGAATGCCAACTCCTCCAACAACTTTCATCCTATGCCTCTTAGGACTGCACATTTTGCTTCTGGTTATTGTTTGGCCATCTGCTGTATTTCGAGCCTCTTTGACTACACCGCTAAGCAAACATGGAGTCTGTGCCAAATGTCGTCACCTTCCTTTTGCCCCTCTAATTCGACCCTACTGTGTTCCGTCAGTTAGATCAAGCGCTAATCCATTTGAGAAACTCATATGGCAGAGGTTAATTTTTACAGCAAATTAACCTGTTATTATCTTTTTTATTTCTCAATTTTTTATTGCCAACAATTTCTTAGAATTGCTCCATGTGCACAGACTGACACAGCCGTTAGTAAATCTGTTCTCTCTTCCTTTTTTAAATCTGTTTTAACCCTTGGCGTCCTGACAACCCTTGCCACAACAAATATTATAAATACGAATATTAATTTGGGGTTTCTGTTCACAGATTGAGCAGTCTGGGAAAGGTTCAGCTCATTGATCCGACAGCAGTTTGATTCAGCTAACCTTCTTCCAGGACATATTCCCGCCCATGAGCAGCACATTTCCAAAATCAATAAACCTACAACATTTAGTTTTGATGTTTGAAGTTGCCCTTTTCAGTGTTTATCCATGAACAAACTTTCCGTGATTTTCAACCAAGTAGTTGTATGTGCATACCCTAGTCGCTGTGAACCCGATGTTTTGCTAACCTCGATCACGTGCTTTTTGTTGCCTAGACACAGTCATATGTTAACAATGCTTTAGTTGTCATGAGCGTACATTGTACAAGACAGAAAATAAATGAAGAAAATAACATATTTACATTATTCAATATTTTGCAGAATATCAATTTGTCAGTGCTGACTTCTTACAATTCAATTCAAGTCAAGTTGACAAAGCATGTAGCATCATGCTTGTGAAGTTGTTGCAAGTCAATGTTGTTGGTATGCACTGAAAATTATTTAATGCACACAAACAGATGCTATTGGCATTATCTGCCAAGATGGGTGCAACCTGAAAAACCCGAGTATCATTTTTCAATATCAGAGTATGAGGAACATCTCTGACATAATAAATGTGTGTTTTGTTAGTGCTTTATCACACTGACATACAGAAGGATAATATGTAAATACTGTACACTACCGTTTTAAAGTTTTGAATCACAACGTTTTTCTTCTTTCCTTCAATAATGTGTATTTTAATGTCGATAAAAACAGTATAATTCAGACACCAAATTTATTATTTACATTTCAAATAGTTTGGGCCCCAAAAGAAGAACAATCAACCCCCCCCAGATACCTTCGATTTTGAATTTGTTTTCCAGTACAGAATAGCAAAAGTGACCCTCGATCATTACTGAACCATAATGGTGCAATCCCGCTCTAAATATTTTGGGAACTCGTTTTTCTTTGGGCCCTCTGCAGTCTACTCAGTGGTTCAATTGAACAGGTTTAAATTGTGATTTGCCAGTCCATAGTATGTTCAGCTGATATTCCAATAGTGCTAACTCTAGCCCACACTTCTGTTTCTATTTTTTCAACTGACTTTTAAGAATAGCTTTGCTAAAGCAACATGCCTGTTAACTCAGTCTTGTTAGAGACATTACTGTACACTTGACACTGAAACAGAACCTATTCTTATATTCTTATTTAACTGTTGCTCAGAGGTATCTTTGTCTCTTTCTGCCCTTTCAAGTTGTCAATCTGGTTGAACCATTGTACAGCGTTTTGTACTCCATGTATAAAACATTACTTTTTTTTTTTT
>NTHP01000287.1:275948-300334 GCA_003416845.1 Oplegnathus fasciatus | reverse complement strand
TTTTTTTTTTTTTTTTACAAACCCTTCATACAAAATAACATCTTTCTGTAAAGAGGACTTTCTACAACCTTAAAGCATGAAAGACCATTCAAAGATATAGAGTGCTGTAGTCCTCTCGGCCATCTGACTGCACCGAATCAAGCTTTTGTGGCAGGCGCTTCCAAACTTTTGAACAGTAGTGTGTATATACTGTATACGTCATCATTAAACATGTTCACATTCAAACCTTCCCCTAAAACACTAGTTCAAAGAATTGGACTTACTTTCAAGACAACACTTCAACCTCTAACAGAAACACCTTGGGATGTGGCACAGGTAGGTGAGCAACGGAGGCTGAACAGAAATAGTTCTCTATTTCTCCCACTCAGTCATACTTGAAATGCATATTCCAAATTTGCGGTTTGAGGTCAACGGCAAAAAGCCAGCAATACCCAGCAACACTCCAATGAATATGAACAAAGCTTCTCTGTAACATTGTTGTCTGGCTGTGTTACCTTTGTTTCCCCTCCACCAGTGGGTTTGTTGCGTCATTCGGCAGAAATGATGAACAAAGCTTTCAAATGTCTCTCAGCAAATGTTATTAACAGTAAAATTCAGCTGAACAAATTGCACAAATGCCTTGCTGCCACTTACAGTAGTCTGCTAAATGAATTATGATAGCAAAGCATTCTACTGATGTTTCACCTTCAAGGCTGACCTTGTGATGGCTATTCTCTGCTGATGCTTGCCAGAGATAAAAGCTATGAGCCCTTCTCACCCCCCATGCCAAGGACACACGCATCATCGCTTTACTGGCCTATCTGCCCAGGTGATGCATGGCTCCTATAGCCAGTCAGTCTGAGGCAGTATTTATAACAAACTATGTGAGGCAGCAACCCACTCATCACCGTCGGGACCTCAGAATCCTTGGTCTCCCGGTGCACTCACATAGGTTTTGCTATATGCTGTGAACATTTTATAAATTTAATGATTTTTATTTATTCATTTTGTCTTTAGCTAGGGAAATGCAAATGAGATGTCAAGGGGAGCAGAATGTGTGAGATAATTAATTCTGCTTAAAGCAATTCACACGATATATTCTTAAAAATGAAATGTTTATTTAACTCTGCTATGCATCCTGGATCTGTAACAAATCGTGCAGTAACACAAAATTTTGGCTCTCAAAAACCGACTGAAGTTAAGAGACATGAGTCAGACTGAAAGAGTGAGAGAGTTGTATCAATAGATCCTTCAGACCAATTAGTTGTAAGTGGTAACAAAGACACAGCACACATTAGCAACTGAATAAAATCAAGTGAACAGAAGGATGAATGCTCCTGAACCTGCCAAACGCAATTTTAAGAAGAAAGTGAGACAAAATCTACACTCCAGTGTCAGGAAAGGACATCTTGTGACTGGCGGGGAAGCGAACAGCAAAGAACAGTCAATGCTTGAAATTCATTAGGTATCAGTGGGAGACAAAGCACTGACAGGTGTTTATGCAAATCATCAGCGAATGGATTCATCTCCCTAATGGGGAAAACAGCAGTCTCAGAATAATGTGAAGCATGTGGAAGTAAATGATAGTCCACTTGTGAAGTCATGAGCATATTGTAAGCCTTACAGTGTGTTGTGGTAGAAAGACACAGTTTGAATTAATAATTATTGAGGGCTATCTGTTGTTGTTTTATTCTGAGAACATATGGAGTACCGCTTACGTTTCAGTCACACTGCAAGCCTATTGCGTTGCAGTTTGGAGAAGTTACTGCGTTTTCATTCAAGCCAGGCTATACACACCCATTTCTTTCAGTTCTTCAGACATTTACTATATGCAGACAAGTAAAACTGAAGACTTATAGGCTACAAAAACTAAAATACAAAACATCAATACAATACAATCTGGTATTGCTATTGGTTATTTTCTGTTGATGTGGTAACAAGATTTATAGTCTAAAGCCATGCTAGCTGCTCTGTGAGGCTGTACTAAGGCTGGTGGTGCTTTGAGCTAAATGCTAACACCAGCATGCTAACATGCTCATGATGACAATAAGACAATAATAATGATAATAACAATAATAATAATAGTAATAATGCTATTTATCTATATAACATATTTCTATACACACAATTCAGAGTACTCATTTGTTGTTTACCAGGTGTAATGTCCACCATGGTCACCTTCTTACTTTAGCATGCAAGCTAACATTGCTCATGAGCTCTAAACACAAATCATGATCGAACTATCATTGGTTTTGCAGGTATTTGATCACAAATCTAAGTATTAAACAAATTACAATTTTTACCTGGTGGAGGTTCTAGAAAAGTTATGGGATCAAGTTATTTAAAGACATAATCTTCATCTTTATTTCGTTGTCTTTCGCGGCACCTACGGCGATAAACGGAATTGCAGGTGTGTTTTTGGATCTCACTTCAGTTTCATGTGTGTAGTCATCGATCTTTTCTTTGTTTGTTCGGCCATAGTAACCGTCTACTCGCAACGCTAGCGGAGACCAGAAAAAACAGTACGCCGTTTCACACACCAGTGAGTTGAAGAGCGAGTCTGTTGCGTTAAAAGCCTTGTTAAAAGCCTAACTGTGCGCCGCTTGTGATTTTTCCCGGGAAAGTCGCTCCCGACACCCTGGTCGTAATATTGCAAATGGAAGGTCAAGCTCAATCGCCATTGTGTTGCATCATTCAGCGATAGATAGTGACTTAACAGACATTTATTTAAATGAAAATCTTCGAGATTATAACTTTAAATTCATCCGAAGGGGGACATAAATGTCTGTTTTAAATTTCATCCATTCAATAATTGTCGAGACATTCCATTCAAAACGACATGTTTTAACCTCATGGTGGCACTAGAGGAAAAGTCAGGGGATCAGCATCGTCAGTGCAATTCATCGTCTGGGAACCATGAATTTCTGTATAAAATTTCATGGCAATCCAGTAAATAGTTGTCGTCTGGACCAAAGTGGTCGATCGACTGCCTGCCTGACATTGCCATCCCTATAGCACACTGGACTCCAAACAACAAAGCAAGGTTACTGTAATGTGTAGCTGAAGGTCTAAATTTTGTTAGAATTTCATAATGCCAACAATTTACTGACTTCTTATTGACAAGAAGAAAGACTTTGCTGACATGTCAGTGTGACATTGAGAAGACGTAGTTTTCTGCACAGATTGTGTTGCGATTTTTGATTTTGGTCTCCATACATGAAACTGACTTGACAGTGACACGTCACTTGAAAGAAGTACCAAGACAATACTGGTTGAGACTTGCTGTTTGAGAAGTTTCTCACTTTCAACTGGTATTATTTCTCATAGTGACATCAATTAACACGTAGTCTGATAAATATTCAAAGTTCTTTTCATATCCTGTCATGGGAGAACAAAATGGAGACAGTGCACAAGGCTTACATCTTATTAATGACTCATTTACTTTGATCACAAGCTGTCATTACACTGTTTGTTTCTTTTATTTTTGTGCCATTCAGCATCTGCCAAGAGACTGTAAAAAATCTCACAACATTTAAGAGAAAAATCAAAGTTGCCACCACTGTGAACTGTTAAGTTTGATAAGTGCCTAATATCCACATGCCTAAAAATGATTTGAATGCTTAAGTGATTTATGAAAGGCTTAATTACACTGTCTACATGCAGGCTACTGTATCTATCACATCCACAGCTGTTCTGCAAACTTCAACACAATGCATACTTTTGGCTCATACTTGTTTATGTAACTTGTCTATAGGGGACAAGTATGTTAATGCTGAGTCCTTGATATTCTAGTGGAGCCTCCCTATTTTTAGTGTGCACAGCATTTCCTTGCACCAACTCACTCTAATGAATACTTTCTTTGTTTTGTGTATTGCAACGTGGGCTACATGGCCTTAAAACACAGATATTGACATGAGGTTGGCCAACAATATGAGTTTCATGCCTGACAACAGCAATCTATAAAAACATCTTGAAAATCTCGAACAAGGCTTCCAGTTCCTTTTCCATTCAAAAACAAGGATTGCTTTTTCACTTGAAGAACTCTCCTCTGCCACTAAATGAGAGATTTTAGTCACTGCCTTGAAAAAATAGTTGGGCATTGGGAAATATGCTTGAAGATCGATATCACTCTAATACCAGTGCATTGAAAGTTAATTAATCAGGAAATGGTTAGCCTAGCTTAGCATAAAAGCTGGAAACGGGGAAACAGCTCTATCTGAAACTAACAAAATCCACATCAAAAGCTCACTAACAAGTCATATCTCATTTGTTTAATCTGTACACTTGAAACAACAAGGTGAATCCTGGAGTCTCTGCTGGTTGCCTGGCAACCTGGCTGTGACGACAAGACTTTTTTTGTACAGAATAAACAAACAAGATATAACATGTTAATTAGTGAGCTTCAGACATGCTGATAGGCAGATTTTGTTAGTTTTGGACAAAGCTAGACTAGCTGTTTCCCCTTGCTTCCTGTAAATAAACTAAGCTGAGCTAACCGGCTGCTGGGTGTAGCTTCATAATTAGTGTACAGACTTGAGAGTGGAATCAATTTTCTCAGCAAGAAAGCGTATTTCTCAAAATGTTGAACTAGTCCTTTAAGGATGTGCTAACCCATCAGAAAAAGTGTCATTAGTTTGGGCATAAATAGGGTTGGAGTAACAACAGTGGCCAGATCGCCGTTTAGGAAACCACCAAGAGCGAAATCATAGAATACTTGTAACCTCTGGGCACATAATGGTTTAAGATATTAAAGATTGACAGAAATATTGGCAGATTCATTACACAGTATCAGTCAAATCCAATGAGAACACATCAGACTGAGAAGGCAATTCCTTTGATGGACTCATTCAGTCAAGTCAGTCTGGGAGGGAAATGTGTTTTTGCCACAGAGTCACTTCACTAATCAAATCAGAATCAGTGATTTCAGAGTGGAGGATAGTCAGTGCTTACCAAATCATTATGGTCAATAAACTGTGGGTATATTTAGCCTGCATCTACATATCACCCCCCCTCCTCACCCCCTCTCCCTCCTTTGCTCTCACTCTCTATGATCTTGTTTGTCTCTCAGTGCTTGGCTAATTTTGCACTTGGATGTAACTTTAGCTCACAGGAGAATGCTCCTCTTTTGCATAATCTGGTTTCTAGGGCTACAGTTGTAATACAGCTGCAGTCAGAAATGCCATGAGGAGTCAACCCCCAGAGTGATGCAGTGCAAATGAAGGGTCCACTGATTCCACAGCCATTCAAATGCAACAAACTCTCTCACCCGATCACTGTACATAAAAGAGAACACTGAGTACAATCCCCTACAAAGTGGATGAAAATGAATAGCTGATATGACAAATGCACATGGGTGGCTATCCAGGATTGAGAGTAAATATGCGAAGCTACAGTGTTATGACACACCTTAAAGGAACAAACTGTGCAGCACCATTTATTTACCATCAGGCCAAACCGGAAAGACCAAGTCAACACATTGACTTAACAGCAAACTGCACTCTGTATAGATTTTAGAAGAGCACAGAGTAGAGTGGAACTGGTAAAAGTCTTTGAGTCAAAGGGTTAAAGCAGAAATCAGTAAGTTAAGGAGGAGCACATAGCTGTCAGTTGACCTCTATACCGGCTGGCTGCCTTTGCTTTGACCCAGGATCGATCCAGTGTTGGCCAGTTAACTCTTGGCCTCTCAGCCTCACACCACTCTGCTGCTCCCACAGAAGTGAGGTGATGTGTACGGACAACCCCCGACTTCAACCAGTCTTTGGAAAGCATTTCAACCCTCCACACAGTGAAATGTGTGTTTTTGTTTGTCTAGTGTGTTAAAATGTGTTTGCTTTTGGTTTTTTGTGTTTTAACAACATATGTATCTTAAAAAATACACTATTCATTGTGTTATTTATCCATGACAGTATATTTGTACATCATAGCATTTAGTATTATTGCTGAGACTTGTCTTTAATAATTAATCAGATGTTTGGACTAAATGAAATCCACCTAAAAACAGAATCCAATAGTCAACAGCATATTTTATCATCTTTTGTTCATTAGTGATTTTTGTCTTTTTATGCATTTCCCTATCACCGACTAGGATTTGGGTGCCTGAAAGTTAAATTAACATTGAATAAAAAATTTTTTAAAAAAGTTGCATAAGTGAAGTCGCAGCAGCTCTTAAAGCTTCACTTTACAGTTATAACGTTGTTTTCACACAGAGCATCTGATGTCGAGCTGTTTCAAATGTTCTCACGTACATAAATTCAAATGTGAAAGCTTAAAGCTCGCAGCTCCCAAATGGCAGACAAAAAAAATCTTTTATTTATTTATAAATTTATCTATATTTCTTCTCTGTATATTTTCTTACAGCGACCTTTTGTCTGCAAGCACTAAGCCTGATAAACAACAGCTGCGCGAGTACCAAGCAGCAAATTATGCAATGAACCTCCTCACACACCCTCCACACCTTCTCTACAAAACAAAAAGTACCATAGCATTTAATAGCTGTTAGAAGTAACAGCTCGACAGTTTGGGAAACATGCTTATTTGCTTTTTTTTGCCAAGACTGAGATGATAAGATTGGTACCACTCTCACATTTGTCCGTTTGTAATGGAGCGACAGCCTGGAGATTGTTAGCTTAGCTTAGCATAAAGACTGGAAACAGAGGGAAAAAGCTAGCCTCACTTCACCAGAGAGGAAAACCAATCTGGCTACCTAGCACCCCTAAAGCTCCCTAATTAATATGCTGCACCTTGTTTGTGTTGCAGGCTTACGGGGCGTTGTGTTCCAGACTTTTTTTGACACGTTTCTGGAGTCCCCCGCTGGTTTCCTGGCAACCTCACGGTGATGACAACACTCCAGGAAGTCACTGTTCCCAGCCAAGAAATAGTCTGGCACATAACCCCACATTAAACTCAACTTTAGTCTAATGGGACTAAAGAACTTAGCAATGGCTATTTTCTGTCCCTATGTGCCATCTACTGGAGTATCCACAGTTTCTCCCACCTCAGCAACTGGAGACTATCATCTTCAAAATTACCATATGCCTCTGGTTGGTCTTAAACTAAAAGCCCTCCTGCCTGGGCACTGCATTTTAGAGGACATACCATTGTAGGTGGATTTGGAGATGAGTCAGATTCTTTCCATCTCTTCATAATAGACTTTAATGTGCCCCCGGGGATATTCAGGATTTTGTAAGTATTCTTACGTCACTCCCTCTTGCTGCATTTCGGTGAACCACTGTAGTTTTTTGGTGGTGAATGCAGTAGTAGGACGAACAGTAGGACCCCCAAGGTGCAGTAGACTGTCATTTATAAGTCTTTATCGGCTATCCGGCTACTGTTGTGGCTTTCAAATGCCAATGTCTTGAACAAGTGCAAATTTGTTTAGCACAATATTATGGCAACTGCACTGTTCTTCAAACGTCCATATCAATTTAGTTTTACTATTCACTGCTTTACACTACTTCTACATGTATAGTATGTAGTGTAAAGTAGATGTATACATGACATAGTTTCAGCAAAGGCCACATAAGCATATCTCAGTCTTTGTGCCATTTCTGATGTCATTTAATTCCATTGTGCTAATTAAATCAGTTGTTACAGGATGTCAAAAGGACTTCAGTGTCTGGTAAAAGAAATGTTACTTAATAGGGTATTTAAGCGTGTAACAAATAATTGTCATTTTGTCAAGTATAAATGGTAATTGTGACATCACAGACTTATTTATGTTCTACAACAGACTGTGAGCTAAAATGAGAGGTACCATCTGCATCATGCTGACAAAAAAAGTTGTCACTTCTTCAGTGATAAAAGGAAGAACTCGATATTATACAGACAAAGGAGACAGTGAAGAAATAGCCACACTGTATTTCTAAGAGGCAAAAATAAATAAATGAATGAATAAATATAGATATACTTTTCAAACACTGAGTCAGTGGGGTCATTGCATAAGGCGAGATCGAGGGTGTTGTTCTGGGAAAATGTTGAAAGATATTGAACCTAACTATGCCCAACTATCAATCATTCATTTCTTGCAGCCACCTCTTGAGAGGGGAAACACAAACAACATCCCAAGTCTAATACTGTATTTTTACTGATCATTTCACTGTTTGTCTGTGAGTCTTTAGTGTGGCTGATATACAGAGGCATTCACAACAGGCAGTTTACCAGGAAATGTTCAAAGGCAACCCCCCCGTTGGTTTATGTGTTATATTACATTAATAACACCTCTGTCCCGTGGGTGGCGGAAGCTTGACAGCATTCTGGTCCCAGGTTGTCCACACCAAGCTGGTCCTGTTTTGGGCTGAAAGGCTCAGCAGGAGGAAGTCAGACAGCAGGAGTTATGACTATCACCATGAGACACACAAAGTCTAGAGGCTTACCTAATGTTAGACCAACATTTAGATTTTCAATTGAAGACATACAAATGTCTCATTCATGATTTATTATACCCACAGAACAGCTTTAGTATGACAGAGGTCGCTCCATAGCGTCGTAGAAACTGGCTATGGATGATTATTTTATTGACACGTTATTTTTGGACACTGGGTTTTTTTTTTCAGACACTTCTGTGATGAACAAGACATGCTGCAATACAAGGTGTTATTATAAAACAGTATTATGAGGGGGTAACAAGGCACAGTGGCAATGCCGGGATGCTCTGATTTTCACAATGACCATGCAAACATGCTGGTGTTTAGCAGGCAATGTTTACCATGTTCACCATGTTAGCATGCTGACACTAATTAGCACAAGACACAAAATACAGCTGAGGCCGAAGGGAATGTCATTAGCTTTGTAGGGTTTTTTTTGTCAGAAACCAAAGTATTGGACATATTTAAAGTTTGTTGATGATGGCACCATGTTTAAAGTTAAGGGAAGTTCACAATTCATCCTGTGGGTTACATAAATGTCTGTATAGATGTTTATGGTGATGTAATAGTAATTTCACACAAAGCTATCAACCTCATGGAAGAAAAGTCAGAAGATCACCAAAGTCATTAGGATTCATCACCTGGGGACCATGCATGTCTGTACAACAATGTTGTGCCAATCCATCTTGTACACGCAGATATATTTCACTGGACAAGTGGAAATTCTGACTTACTACCACACTAGATTAGAAGTCAGAGGATCACCAAAGTCATTGGGATTCATGGTCTGCACTATGGATGTTATGTGTTTTAGTGAATGGGTTTTTAGTCAGCACTGGTTCCATGTTTGTGCTGATGGCTACAGGGACATGCAAAACTCCACTGGCATAATGACATGTTATTTGGTTTGAATGGATATCAGACAATCAGACGCGAGATATTAACATAGCTCACCTCTGCTAGGAATTGGAAAACTATTCAGCAGCTGTTTCTTTTTTTTTCTAGAGAAGCATACATCAACGACTTAATGGAGACGGAAAAAAAGAGTTTATTTTACCTTCCTGCAGCCACACAGCCTGTTGACTGAAAATAAGGTAAATTGCCTGGATCCAGAGACTTTTATGAAACAAATATTTCAGGCACATCATTTTTATTAACAATTCATATGACTGTGTTGTACATTTCCCTGTGCCCAAGGCTTCTACCAATGAAGACTAAACTATACTCTATATCATGACTTTAGATGGTGTAGGATATACTTAACTTCATCCCATTGTCACCAAAAATTTCTCCTTGGGAGATAAGCCATGTTGATGATAATTACACACATTAATCTTGTGTTACCCGTCTGCTCGCTAATCAGTTTGTCAAAGTCAGCCAGGATTTTCATTCCAGATAGAGCAGTGCCTCTAGTATACCATTTTTGTGTTTATTCTTCTTCTTGGCTTGCAGGATCTTACCAGAGGCAACCGAGAGGGAGAGCCGGCCAAGTTGAGAGGGGATTGGCACCATCCATGGGAGTGAGAGTCATAGTTGGTGAGACACTGCTTAATTTTAGCTGTTCTGGCACCTTCCTCCCCTTCGTAACAGTGCCAAAAGGTGGCATGATGAGATACAAACTTACAACACTTCATCAATATATAATTGATTAGTCTACAGTTGGGTCAGGATTTAGTTCAAGCTCTGGGCAAACAGCCCATCTATTATGGCTTCTATTAATTTTCTTAAAGTTCCTTCATCACAAAAGCACACAGGCCATGAATATGTGCTAGTTTCGACATCCTATAGTGTGATCACACCAATGGTTTGCTTTGTTTGAGCCAAGACATAGTGTAAAAGCTGCATTTGTTGCATTCGAATTTGGTATGATAGGTCTACATTTTTTAAATTACAATTTAGCTAACAGGGCTAGTTTGATCGTTGGACAGATTTAGACGTGCACCCTGCAAAATCCCATACTTGTACTGTACTATATGCTGTACAATCCCTATGACTGTGTCTGGCATTAACTCAGAACATATGAAATTTGAGCGTCATTTAAGTCTTGCATTGTAGTTTATTTAAATCATATGCAACAGTTCACTAGGGAAAAAGGGATGGAGACACAGAAACAGAGACCTGTTTAATTAGATAACTTGATTGAACCAACCTATAATTGTGAACAGTTGTGACCTTAAACCTGTATTAACTGATTTTTTGGCCGCTTGGGGGCAGCAGGAACAAGCTGTAAGCACAACATTGACGCATTGTCACCTTTTAAGTTGATATGGCGAACTTGTTAGCAAACACTTTTTTGTGTAATGTAAGTCCAATATTTATTCTCCTCTGCTAAATGCTCTACTTTGTTCAGCAGCTAGTACTAGCCTGTCTGCCGTTTGGTCCTGGGCAGGTAGCGTTCAGTGGGTTTTAAGAGCTTTCTCTGCTGAAAACATCCCCCTGCTGCTGCTGGAAATGTGGTTGTGATGAGAGCGGTGAGACAGAACCAAAACAGTAAAGTTGCGGGCCATAAAAAACACTCAGTTGAAATATACTGAAACACTGAGTAGAGCTAAGGGGAGCTGCAGAGTCACGTGATAATTCTCTGTGGGTTTGTCGCATTACATTATCAATATATAAATACTGATTTCAGCAGCTTTAAATATACTACTCCATATATGCTGGGTGTGATCACACCTTTTGCATAGGGTGGGTACACATATGATATTAAAGCATGAGTTTAAATCCATGCATCCATCGTGATGAATACCAATTAACACGCAAGCACATTGGGGTTCAGCACAATATCACACTGTAGCCCTGTGATCAGAACAAAAAGGAAAAGACATTTTAATATTCTCCTCCTAGTTTCATTTGAAGAATTTATATGGCAGTCCCATCTAAGCAATCTAATCAAGCATTTTTATTGTGTGTCCCTCTCAAGGACATGCACTGTTGATGGACACACACTGGCTACTGTGCCTTTGACCTTTCAGTGATGGGAAAGTCTAACTACTAGGTCACCCTGTTTCTGTGTTACCTTGAACAAGGGCTTTTTATTCAAATAGTACATTTGCATGATATCAAACAGTGGGAGGTAAAATAAATTTTGCTTTGCTGTATTAAATATCCCCAAACACAAGCTGGACTTGTAGTTTAATGACTTTATCACTGCCACAGTCAAGGGTTTTATTCCCACTTCCCCACAAAACAACATGAAATTACTGTTATGTGGAGGAATAAGTCATAAGATACAGCATATAAACTGGATATTAATAAAAAATAAAGAAATCATATAAAGTCGAAAAGCCTACAATTTCTACACTTTAGTGGAAATGTAGGAAGCGGAATGGTAGATTAGACTTGCAGGGGAGGGTGTCCAAAATGACAGATGATATTGGGACAATAATATAATGAACACCATGCTGCAGACCGTAAAGGATATATAACCATTTCAATATCGATGCAAATTTGAAGAAAGTTATTTCTAGCAGTGAATGTACATGAACACAGGATGTACCAAATGTATTGGTATTCACATTAACCTAGAGGAAAGGGGTTTAGCTGTATAGCCATGTAGTTTCAAAGAAAACTGGTAAATACAACAAAGAAAATGATGCACCACATATTCAGTTGCATAATATGTTACCATCTAGTCATTTACTATATTGAGTCTGCATTATAGTTCATAGCAGGAAGGAAAAACCCCCCAAAAAAAGAAAAGCAAAACATGAATCTAATTATTATCAGAGCTACAACAGTAGCCCCATGGAGCTGCTGCCTTGTGTTTTAATTTGGGATGTTTAGGTTGTGTTCATGTTTAAAATCATGTCAATTATTTGAATTCCTTCTGGGAAATAATCAATGATGCAGCACATACTGAATAATGATTACTGATGCTAAAAAGACATCTGAGGAGCATCTTCAAGCAAAACAAAGTCAGGTTTTCATTCCTTGTATTAATGAGCACAGCCACCATGCAGTGCCAAAGTGCACACGCAGAAATGGAAGCATTATGATATGATTAATGCTTACGGTTAAAAGATGTTTGATTTCTCAGTCTAACTTCCAGCTTTAAAGGATCATGTTCCTTAAAAGGGTTTGGATTTTCTCACCCACGACCTTTTGATTTACTCACCCTTAGCACTTTGAATGCATGGAGGTTAAGTCCAGATCAATATTTCCTGTTGCAAGCACTGACTGCCACTTCAGGTTAGATGTTCGGTTGTGAGCAGTATATACTGTGGCTGCGTGCATGACTGCTCCCAAACAGCACAAATCCACCTCCTATGCATGCACCAACCACATGGTTAAAGGCAGTTCGTATTATGTGACAACGTGTTTGGGAACCTACTTTCAACTAGAATATCTTGTTCACTTCCATTGTCAATTCCCACATTATCTTTTGATAGTAGTTCTGTGTGTTGCACATGTGTAGGTGGAGAAAACGTAAGTAGTTATCTCAGACACACATTTTCCTGTGCAGAGAAAGTGACAGTAAAGAAGTAATGTTGGTGTTTTAGATAATTATACATTTGATAAAACTGTGTTGGAAATCCAACAGAACAACAACAAAAAAAGCTGAGAAATCCAAAGCATATCATAATCTTTTTTAACGTTTTTTCTTTGATGTTTTCGAGTTCACTCTGTGAAACCTACATATACTGTAGCTCTCCTGCCTACTTTATTTAAACGTTCTGCATGCAACATTCAGAAAATGCTTGTTAACAATGACCTGTGGCTGTGAAGTCAACTGCAGTCAGCACGCATTGACAGGCATCATGTTGACAGCTTGCTTTTCAATAAAGTTGTTTAAAAAATGTTGACAGCTTGCCAGCCAGCTTATCGCTCTTTGTCTAGCTTTCACCGAGAGGCTCAGCGACGTCAGCAGAGCTACATTAGCTGGATGAAAACACTAACGGTGGGTGAACTAGACGGAATATCATAAATAAGATGTGTTGCCGGTGTCGAGTTGTGAGTCTGTGTTGTGGAGTGAGCCGGTTGTTTGCTGACGATAGCTCAGCAGACTCCACTTACTACAGCGGCATGATCCCAAGATAAACAGATTTTGCGGCGATTTAATTGCAATAAATGGATCAAAAGGATGTCGAAATAACTACATCATGATGCTGATTTGTGAAAAGTTTGAATTCATGCTTTGTCAAGACGACAAGCAAACAACTTTTAAAATGCTTGTTTTCTGAATGGAGTTCGGATCGATCAGGGCTATGCCAAAACGTTGTAGCTGCTCCATCAACATTGAAAATAACGTCATGTAAATTCTGTATAAATATGAAGTAGTATCATAGAGCCAACTAGCTAGTGTTGCACATTGTTAGCGCTGTAGCAGAGCTGATAAGAGGAAAGGCACTCGGGAGCGCACTGAACCGTCCTTTACATAGAAATCAGTCCACAGGGTGTTACAATCAACCGAGAAAGTCGGGGAAGGTCTCGTTTTTTCAGTTATGTTACAATCTGTTCACACTCGGGCAATAAAAAACTATTAAAAAACTATTAAATTACGTGTGAGAACTGTGAACAGCTTCATAAGAAAATCAAAGCTCCATTAGTGATTTGCAGAGATAATTGATAAGGCTCTTTAGCAGTTTGTACAGTTGCTAATGTATACAGTGGTGTATGTAGCCTGTAACCATCCTCCACCATGCCACTATGAAACTAACACCTCCACCTTTTATCTCTTTAACATACTGCACAGCATCTGGTAGGTAGAAGAAACAGGCAAATTGTAACAAAAATTATAATTCGATGAGATATTGTATATTTCTTGACTTTTGATTGAAAAAAAAAGACCAAAATTAGAGTTCCTCCTTAGAGTAAAAATAACAGTAAAAACTGTTGTAAGTGTGAAATCTACTGTATATCAACGTCAAGAACACATTTCATGATATGAACACTGTCAGATGGGAGTAATGCACTGTGTGTTGTCATGATGGGATGTAAAAGTCATTAAAAAGAAGTTGCTTGGTAATAAAAAAAAAAGTCAAGCACCCAGATGAAAAAAAAAACAAACTTAAAAAGTAAATTCTTCCTCTTTGTAGTATTGTCAGCGTCTACTATATGCCATCCAATGCTTTCATCACTTTAGTTTACTGTGTTGGGAGTGATACTTCAATTGAAATATTTTTTTTTAGCAATACTGCGCACTTTCACTTTGACTTAATCAGCTCAATCCCTCTATATTTCTGCTGTACATCAGAAACAGCATCAGCTGAGATGAACGGAAGAGGAGAGATCAGAAGAACTGGTGACAAGTAATAGGAGGGAAATGAAAGCTGTGGGACACTGGGAGAGTTTCTGTACATGAGCGACTGCAGAGCTGATGTTCCCAGCTATTGTTTGTCCTGATGTGGTAGCCACTGTACACCCTGCTTGAAATTATGTAGCAACTATCCCGCATCAGATGTGCAGACAGTTCCTGTTTTAATGGCAATTAGTGGTTTGTTTTACTGTACAACGAATCTCTGAGGGGTAGATCACATCTACAGCTTACTTTCTTTTCTTTTCTCAGAACTTTTGTCAACAGTAGTGTAGTCTTCTACAGTATCTCTGCACGCTCACAAAATATTGGGATGTTTTCTCACTCCTACAAGTAAAGTCAATTGATTTATAGGGCTCACTAAAACACAACACGCGTTGATCAACGTGCTTCACAGAAAGATGTCAATTACGTCAAGATGGAAACACAAAAACAATGAATAAATAAAAGATTTAGAATCAATAATTATGGATAACACTATTACAACACAATAGGGATACTGCACAGAGAACTAGTTCATAATAAAAACACAGTGTGGCCAGGCATGTCTTCAAAAAACTAAAGAAAACAGATGGGTTTTTAGGTGTAAACTGTTCCACAATTTACACCTTGTGCAGTTGTAAAAAGACCCAAGTTTTGAGAGAACAGAGACAGTCAATGGAAAGTTCTCTAACAGACAATTAAAAGCTTCAAATGGCTGAAATTACAGCAAATGTTGATTTGGCTACTAGCGCTGTAAATTTTTGACTCAAGAACCAGGGTGCTCAACTGTCTTCCCTTTGCATGAGAGCTGTCGGCTGTCTGTGTCCTTTTTAGACAGCAGCCTTATGAGGCAGCACTCAGAGTGTAGAGTGCCTTAAAAAAGGGACAACTATCCTATCAAGAGCAACAAATGACCCGAGTTACCTAGGCACTAAATTAACATTTACCAACCCTCTTTTCCTGTCTCACACCTAGTTGCGAGCCATCTCTATGTCAGTGTAATCTGGTTTAGTGCTATTCTGTTTTTCCTTTTTAAATAGTGGCTGAAAAACTGTGTCTACTTTGAATCACACATTTATGCCGTCTGTGTCTATGAGGATTAACATGATTCTTTTTGTTGTTTTTTGTGTTTGGACTCTACTTTGCCCTTCTTCAGACATGCTTAAGACTCTGTCCATACTGTCCATTTTTAATACGTATGTTGACCAATGTGTGTGTGTGTGTGTGTGACAGAATTCCCAGTAAAGAATATAACCTAATTTTCTATACTTGGTTTCTTATCGATCAGCCCAGTCAGAGACTATACTGTAATTGTCTTGTGATTGCTTCTAAATGTGATAATCTCTTTTCCAAACTGCTAATTTCCCTTAAAGTTGTTGATCTGTGCGGTTGGTAAGCTTAAAATCTACAAACCACATAATTGTTAATGACACACAAATAGAGGAATAATGCAATAACTGAAATAAAGTAGGCAAAATAAGTCAAAGCTGGTTGCTGTTTGATGTTCATAAGCACCTAATCACTGTGTTACAGAAACAAGGTATCTAGGCAACCAATATAAAGACAAAAAGAAAATGCCAGTAGTGTCATTATGGTTTAGACAGGCAGAATGTAAGAATACATTTTAGGTTAATTGAACATAGTCCGCACAGTAATGTTATGATTTAGGCTTTTGTTCTACTTTAAGGTTCTACGGATTTGTGTGGAATGAACTGTCACTGGAAAATGGTGTATACATGGTAGGAGTTTAAATTAAACAATACAATTTGCAAATATCAAATGTGCAATAAGAAGTTGCCAATCTTGAGAAAATGACAATTTGAGGCACCTTTATATCCCAAACTGATGTGAAAAATGATTCCTGCAACTAAGCAATTTTTGCTATCGTAGTTTAGACAACATTTCGAAGCAGTCATCCCTCTTTTTTATCTACATTCAGATCAATTTAGGAAACTAATTTAACTAAACTAAAATGAAAGCTGGAGATGGTAAACATTAGTTTTTTACCTCAAAATATTGCTGTGGTAATAGTGGTAATGACTCATTCTAATGAAAGCAATGAAGTGTGAGAGTAACTGTTAAAAAACACTAGATTCAAATATCTTCCTGTGTGCTTAAGTGGACCGGCCTGGGAGTTATCAGGCTCAATCCTCTGTTAAGTCTAAAAAACTCCTGGTAGACTGGTAATTTATGCAGGCTTCAGAAATATTCAGGGAAAGTAGTGAAATACGCAAAATAGAATCAGCTCACAGGGGTTGTAAAACACAGAGCTGAATATACTTAAAACAGCCCACTTCATAATGAAAAAAGAAAATACCACAGTGGTTACTTTTAACATTCATGAGTTTAGGCCTAAATAGTTTGGTCCAGTTACATTTGACAGTTATGTGATCAATCAATACATATTGACATAGTATTGGCTCTGTTATGTCACACGATTAATACAGCGAGTGTTATTTTAGTCAATATTAAAGATGATGCTAATCATTACACTCCAGCACTTCCCAAGTAGTGCTGTTGCATGTGGATGATTTAAATTGATCACTGAGGTCATCACAGAGCAGCAATCACCACATTCCTATTTCACATCCTTCATACTAAAGAGATTCCCAAAAATCTTTAATGCCTCGACAGTGTCTTTCCATAACAGCGGTATATCATTCCTTCAACAGAGTTAACATATTCCAGAGCTGTGATCCAATGCACTGTGAAAATATGCAGAATAAATGTGCTTTTGCCGAATGTCCACAGCTGAATATAACAAATGACAGTGATTTGCCTCAGAACGTGATCACTCACAATTGCCAGTTCAGAAATTTTATCTCACACTAGTGGGAGCATTGACAAAGGACAATTGGCCTATCAGGTATTCTGCATGACAGCAATATACTTCAGCATGACTCCATCTTAATGTTCTTCTCTGCATGGCAAAGGAAAAAAAATATGTTTACAAGAGCAAATGAAAAATAAAAACAAAACATTTTCATTGATTAAGTACTGCCAAGATGCTGTGCAGTGGTGAAGGGAATCGGAATAAATGCATTTTTAGCTTTCCTTAAAAAAACCCCCACAGCAAAACCACGTGAATGATTACATTTGTTTTCCAGGTTTTCATTAATTTTCTTTGCATTCATGATCATGGAAGCTGAGCAGGCAAGCAAGCCAAGTATGATGAAGTCAGCAATAAGCAAATTAGCTAACTTATGATAAGTTGATAGTAAGGGCACAAGTCTTCATTATGTTGACTGGCTCCTTCGACCATTTATACATTTTAACAGACTTTCAGCACATTAGCTTTTCTTAGTTTTTTCAGTGTCGGCCTAAGGAGGTTTTACTTTGCTTCAATTTTGCACACCAAGGCTAAATTTTATAGGCAGTGATGACCAGCTTACTTCTAAGGAGGATTTAAAAATTGAAGATATATGTACTTTTTTTTCTTCTTTTGTGTGTGTGTGTGCGTTTTGGACCCCACTAGCATTGGTTACCACAAATCATTTCACATAAACGATACAGACTGCATGCTTACAGACCAGAAAAGTCTGTGTGATTTTTACTGCTAGAGGATACCAAAGGGAAATTAAGTCCAGATCAACCTGCTTGCTTGTAGTTGTTTATGGACACCATTTGGTTTTCTGTCATGTCATTTTTTACGCAATTAAAACAAATAGGACGGGTAGTTCTCTTTTTAAAAAAAATAAAGTTCACTTCCAAATATTGTGCACCTTTAAAATTGAAAATAAAATAAATAAATACATAAAAAAAAAAAAAGCTACATCTGACCTTGTCACCGCCACCCCCGTTCACATTCCTGAAAATACTCGCCAGACATCTGAGGTCATCCATGGCTCTGACAAGTCTGTAAGCTATCTGGCAGCTGTCAGTCTTGATGTAGCCACTTGCAGAGGCCCCAGCTGGTCAGCTCACCCTTATTTATGGGATGAAATTGAGCTGCTTCCCACTCACCTGTTCCCTTGCTCTCATTGTTATTGGTTAATGTGATTGGATATATTCAATAATGGAATATGATGTATTATTTATTAGGTTGAGTTAAGCATGACTTATTGAGTGAAGTTTGTCCAGCTTCTTCCAGCACTGATTGACCATTGATTTGATTTTTTTTTTCTGTTCTTCTCGCTTGAATTGCACACTGGTAAAAGTCAGAACTGCTCAGTAAAACAAGATGGAACAAAGGAAACAAATGACAGCTTTAAGGTCATCTGCTAACTTTATCTTAGAAATTCCGAGACCCCAGATTATTAGTTTCGCCACATTGGCAGTGACTGCTGAGTGCAATGTCTGGAGGCCCGTACAATTAACATACAGCTCCATCTAGCCTCTGGCCTTAGAATAAGTAGAAGGCAATTATAAAATTCAGAGCCTGGTGAGAGCAAAGAGAATGACACAGCCATCTTCTCAATGATATTGAAGTGGGAAAAACACTGGAGACATTTAAATGAAATTATTGAAAAATGGGCATCACACAGGAACCTGTACCCAATTTCCTGATAACACTGCCTAGCAGTATTATCACAGCACGTAAGGCTATTCTAAAATTATCATGATCATCATTAATTGTGTCTAATGTAGTAACATTTTGTTCTAAAAAAAAAACTTAAATGATTTACGCACAATTTAAACACTGACTTATGGGCCATTACTGGAAAACCTGTGTCGAAATATCAAAGCAGCAAAGTCACATGTTGACTTATACAAGTGTGATGTGACATAATTATGCTCGAAAAGTCATCAAAATGCTTTTTGCTTTATTCTACTGTAATGGATAAAAGGCAGAGATCTAACATGTAATGGCAAGTGCCAGCCATTATAATTTAAAAGTCAGCTGGTGGCTTTGCTATGTGAAAGTTGACATTGTTTGTAACAAACAAATCACATATATTTCCCTTATCAGATTGCAGACTACCAAGGCAGCCTTCAATTAACCTGATGTGTTGCCTTACCATCCTACAAGCCTATGTTTTTTAGAGCCTACTGTACCAACGAGAGCCCATTGGCACCTATTGGTTGAACTGGTGTGGTTGGAAACGGCAGCATTCAGGGAGTAGATACATTTCCCATAGTAGATTTTTTTTGGAACTGTTGTTGAGAGTCAGCTGATACATACACTCTTTAACAAGAGTGGCACTGGAAGATGTAAATTAACTTCCTTATTTTCTGCAATCAATGGTTGACTGTAATATAATGATGTGAAACTATGCAGTTTTCATTTGACGACACCCACCGACCTCAGCATCTATTTTCAGACATCATACAAATTGGTATGATTGGTAAGAAAAACAAGCCTCTATGCCAGAGGACACGTGAGTTTGTGCGTCATCCAACTAGATACCAGGTGAGATGAAAGGCCACACTGTATGATATCTGAGAGCTGACACTTTAGTCTTAGGATGTTTTCAAGCACTTTCAAACTTGTGACATAGACTCTGGATGTCCATATATACCCACACCAGTTAAACAGTGCAAAAGATTAACATCAGACAAACTGTAGAGTAGATAATCCTTCAATGTTTAGTTGTACACCAAATTTCATGGCAATTCATCCATTAGCTGTTGAGATATTTCAGTCTGGAGCAAAGTGGTGAACCGAACCACATTGCCATCCCTAGACCCACGCCACTAATGTGGGCGTGGGATCTGCTAATGTGTCAAAATAAGTTCACTTGTTTCCAGTGCCAATTGACATGCTGTTCATGGAGTTGTGGAAGTGAGCATGCTCGAGAATGGAGTTACTGTGCCAAACTGATAGTGCTTTAAGCTTTGAGGAATGAAGCCCAGTGCGTTCGCTAAAGGTTGCCAACCCACATTCAGACACAATGTGGCTGATTTCCTGGGGACAATATGCCAGAATTGTTTGATGTCTTATTAGGTCTTAAGATGTCTTGTTTAAGAATGTTGTGAGAGGCTTGGCTAATTAAATTGGCTTTCAAGCAGCGTGCGACTGGTGTGCATTGTGCATTGATGTGTCTGGGAACAAGCTGACAAATATTCAATGCTTGTCTCAATAATGTCTCAATAATGAAAGAAAGTTTTAAGCTATGGCTGAGCATTCTTTATTCTGCTGGTTTTGATTTACAATAATGTAATGAACAACAATGTGACACATCAACGTTTGCACTGATGCATGCACAGAATTCACACGCAGACACTAACACTTGTATCTCTTTTGAACTTCAGTCACATTTCAAATGATGGCTGTAAAGGTCATGTTGCAGATTAATTTGAGAGACAGGCAGTAATAGACAGATGAACATGAATGAATTTAGATTTGATTTAGACACTAGCCTGTGGCAAACATCAATGTATGTGACTGAGACCTTTAAGAAATAAACAGCAATGTTTAAGTCAAAAGCAAATCTCTGCACTTTACAATTACTTATCATTTTGCCCTGGATTTCCTCAACTACTTATTTTCTTGAATACATTTGTTGAGTGCACAGTTTTAATGCACCTCTACAGTACTATAAAGCATAGCATACTCCCTCTGGAAGTGTACAAGAGAGACCAAAGCATCTTGATAATGTGAGCATGAGGAAATGCTCACAGTAGAGGCTAAGAAAAGGTCATCTTGACAGAAAAGAATTAGAAAATGACAGAAATGTCAGGAGGCATTTTTATTAAAATGCCAATATTTTGCTATATCAGTCTAAGCAGGTCATCAAGATAAGACCTTTATACTGTTTTGCCTTTCTGTCAAATTCTGGCATTTTCTACGAGAGGACTCATATAGGCTCATTTCAATTTAAGAGGGGGGAACTTCGCCTTTTACACACCTTATATTTACATCTTTCTCTGGAGTGCATTTCAACCACTGTGTTGAATTATTTAGAGGTCTATCGTATGTGTCCTGCAGAGACACTGATTGGTAGTTACTTTACAACTTCCTAAGGTAAGAGCAGGCAACAGCCTGTGACAAAATGTGTAAAATCGGATATTGTGTATCAAGTATATGAGTTTTTCTCTAATTCAAACTGTCCAAATGACAGATTCTATCAAAGTTATCCACAAAGTTATCCATATATACATATATATACATACACACATAATGCCTCACATATACACAGAGAATGATTTAGCTTCTAGTTTAATGCAATTTTGTGGTGCAATATGAGCTGCTCTGTTTACCGAATGAGTTATTCATACATTTTATTTCCTTGCAGGTACATGGAGAAATTGATGGAATATGTGTCATATCACTCTCTGACATCTGCTCATATTCATCAGCCTCTAAGTCCTTGCATTGGTTCCTTCATTAGAGAGGTGACACCAAACTCCATCAAGACTTGATATCCCCCTAGCACCTGAGCTAAATTGGATTTTAAATAAATGTCAGAGTGAGTTTTACATTAACATTGGAGAGCACAAATGCAAGTTTGGTATCAGGTTTGAGGCAGAAACACACAGTATGTGTAAGGTAATGTCACATCAGGTTTCTCCACCGTCATTTGCCAGGCCTGAAAATAGCACAAGGTGTAAATGTAAGTTTTGTTTCACATGTTAGTTAAACACTCCAAGGTAAAACACATTACTGAAGTTCATCACTCTTAGGTTTTACCAACTGCCAAAAAATACCTTGATTTAAAATGATGTGAAGAACTCAGAGACTAATATTTGATTTATTCATGGACCAGTTTATTGGATTCCTAACATCGGACCCATTCCTTGGACTGACCTTAGTGGACCTTTAATTTACAACATTAGCATTGTAACTATATTATAAATTTTGTTGGATTATAATCCCCCTTTTTTTTCTGTATTTCTACTAACTGTCACGACTTTCTGTTCAATTTTTGTAAACACAATTTACTTTTTTTGTAGTGAGTCTGGTCTGGGTGAGGAAATGTATCCCATTGGGACATTACTTGGGCTGTACAAATAAACATGACTTGGCCTGGATCGGTCAAGGATTTAGTGTTTCCCTTGAATCATTTTCGGATGAGGACAGCTCTGAATACTCTTCTGATAATAAAAAGTACAGAGAAAAAAATGGGGCAAAGCACAAAAGAGCGGCAGATGATGCTAATAACGCGAAGAGGATGCAGTGCATACTGAAAACACAGAAGATTCAGATTGATTGAACACATCTAACAGGTAGATATGTACTGAGCATGCATGCACACTCACATGTACAATAATGTTGGAAAGATAGTGTAAAGTCGTATAATATAAATATGGTTTCCTTTTGCTCAACAGGTTATTTAGCAAACTTGTTTTAATATAACCAATGTGTATACACGCCTATATCCCTAACCGTTGCTGACATCGACTAAATCTGTTTAGCTGGATCACTGGACTATATTGGCTGTTTCCAGTTATATGTGGAAGAACGGCAAAAAGGTCAATGTGTGTTGTCAAAATTAAAATAGGATGTGAAAAAATGTATAGCATTAATATAAAACTGTATAGACAGATACTTAATGAGCTAACAAAGGCTGACTCATAAGTGAGCCCTCTACAGATATACAGTAATGTCTCCTGTGCGGTCCCAAAAGGTCAGTCCAATCATACAATTTTCAATGGTTTTACTTCATGTTAGTTACCCTCTTCTCGAAGTAGGAGTGGAGATGTATGAATTGAGTGTATGAATTACCTTTTGATGTTTCAGCTCCTCTGATCCAGAAGCAATTACTTTCTAAACCCTGTAAATAGACTGCATTTATATAGCATTTTCTACCTTATCGCACTTTACAATGTTGCCTCTCATTCACCCACCCACATACCGATGTCAAGGCTAGCAAGGCTGAATCGAGGTTCAGTGTCCTGCTCAAGGATACTTCGACACATGGACAGGATCGACTCGCCAAACTGGGGATTAATGGACGACCCGCTCTACCTCCTGAGCCACAGCCGCCCCTGTAATAATTAGAATGAATTAAAGTACAATAAAGAATGAAAGTGGGGAAATTACACTTGGAATACACTAATTGCTCTTCTCATAGAGCTGTTTTTTTTAATCTGTCAATAAGATTGGTGACTGAATGTAAAATGTAATACTATTATATATCTGTTTTCTTGTTTTCTCAACCAAGAGAAGCAACCTTTCTGGTCAAAGCCAGCCAAGAAAACGCAAAAGCGTGATCAATATATGAGGGTAGTGACCTGATCAGTTTCTCTCTGCTCCGCTGCGATGTTATTTTCCAAGAGAGAACTTATGACCTGATAGATTGGACAGACAGATCATCCCCACGATGGCCACCTGCTCTCAAAAAACTCAAAAAGTTTTACACTTTTTTCTAAGAGAAACAGCGAAGTGCAAGCAACACTAAAAAATATTGAAAAGCCCTGTCCAAATAAGATGTGTTATGATTTTTAACATACATTATAGTCTTCACAATCAACAAACAACACAGGAATACCACATTATACCACAGAATTGCTGATGGGTGTCATTTTTAGGGGTCCACGCATACACCATTTCCATCTGTAATTGTTACAAAACAAACTCCTTTTTCTCATACTATTCTGAATGATGCACAAAATTAGTAAAACGAGGTATACAAATTAATGCTATTGTGGTATTATGGTTCTATGATGAATGAAAAATGCTCATAATTACATAAATATTGTGCCATATTGTAATTCTTAGTAATTTCGGCCAAATTTTAGTAACCCAAGTTGTAATTATCAACACATAACACTTCTGGCGTGGCATCACCATCGACTCCTGATTAAATACGTTTTCCTGTTTTGCATAATGCTGTCCACCTCCTCTGTTCATTTACTGTCAAAACGAGTCATCTGTGTTAACCCCTTTATCAGCTCCCCACTCGGCACTGCTACAGACACCCCCCCCC
>NTHP01000287.1:226322-275754 GCA_003416845.1 Oplegnathus fasciatus | reverse complement strand
CCCTTCACCATGCTGCTCATCACTTACTGTGCCTTGGTGTGGTCACAGCAAACACTGCGAAAAAAGAATATGAATCTTGTCAAGTGCAGGTCATTGCTCCAGATATGTCCAGATTTTAAATGTGCGTCCTATATTCACTTTGTATAATCATTTATTGCATTGAAAATGTATTAATAGGTACCTAACTGACTAACAGCCAAGTGGGTAAAGGACCCCAATCTTACTAAGTGGGATCAATCAACAGATGCAGTATCGATTCAGCAAATATCTTGATAATCAATTGATTGTTTAATTTTTTCATGCAAAAATGCCAAACATGTGATGGTTTCAGCTGCTCAAATAAAAAGATTTGCTGCTGTTCTTCGTCATGTATGATAGTTAACCGAATATTTGGTGGTTTGGTACTGTTGGTCAGACAAAACAAAAGATGCCACCGTGGGCTCTGCGAAAATGTTTTGTGCATATCTAGTTATCGTCTGACATTGAATAGACAAAACGACCAATCGATTAATCGAGACAATAATCAGCAGATTAATCTACATTAAAGATAATCATTAGCCGCCGCTCTAGGATTATGATTAATTCCTTACCGCCAAACTCTGCTACCAAATGGCATTTGGACACAGCCTTTCTGTCACACATAATTCATTTCAGGCCCAAATAAGGACATTCTTACACAATCAAATCAGCGACAGTAGTCATGCTCATGCTAACTACTCAATCTTCTTCTCTGTGGCTGAAAATACACAACATCACTTCTTGTCCAAAGCATAATTTTCAAGGAAAACAGATGAAACAGAGAGAATTTACATCTCAAAAGTGTATAAAATGCTGAAGTCACTGATTATCTTTGAAAAGTGTGCTATTGTTAGGTGTGTAAACTGTAATATGTGTCGATAATCCCCCCTCCAAGACGTGTCACTTCATCTTCTGTATTTCAGCTTTTATGTGTGTGTGTGTGTGTGTTTCTGAGTTGAGTGTGTGCGAGAGTGACACAAAAAGAAAACTAATGCTTTCTGAGCAGCTTCCGCCGTATAATTGCACAAGCGTCATTATTGTAAACACACCCTATCAACTGTTTCAGCATGCAACATACAAACAAGAAAAATAAAGCCTTTACCTGCGCGTTGTTTTCTATCCATAGACCTTTATAATGAAGACCAATTAAAGAGTACTGGCTGGAAACCGGCTTGGCAGTAGCAGGATGAATACATTCTGACATGCCTCATAGCACCGGGATAATTAGGTGAGCTGGATGCAAGAAAAGGGCTGTGCACATGTTCGACTGCAAGGAAGGAATTGGCACCGACCTTTTGGAAGTAGGTAAGAGATTGGCAGCAGTCACTAGAGAAAATGTTTCCCACAGGGCAAAATAGCTACGGGCATCTCTAGCCACTGGCAAGACGCTTTTGAAAAGGAATGGTAATACTACAGAAAAAGTCCTGTTGGCCTCCCGGCAGAGTCTCCTACAGTAAATGGGATTGTCGCCGGAGGTTAGATTGAACTTTTCCACATTTATCAATAGTTAACAAATGTACAAATTTAGGTGAGTTGAGTGGTAAAATCAGACAAATAATTGGTTTATAAAGCAAATAAAAAAGGCATCCAACCAAATGTGGTATTTAAAAAAAACAAGTGAAAGTGCACTTTGTATAACTCTTCAAAGTAACAGTTAAGTATAGCATTAAAAAATAGGAACATTTGCTCTAACATTAGAAAGCCTAATTGTCTTTTGCTGTCAAAGACAAACACAAGCCAAAGCATTTATGAAGACGCAGTTAGATGCACTGTAGACCTATGCACTATTGATTTCCTATAAAGTGTTTTAGGTGTTGTTTTTGAAGGCATAAATACCATCTAATAAACTTTTTTACTTAACGGTTTAGAAGAATGATAATGGTATTATCTGTACCAAGTAAAACTATTAGTCTCATTATGCATTCGAGTAGAAATGGTGATAAAAGCCCTTTGGGGAAATTTGGTCATCACTAAATCAATTCCCTCCTGTCACCGAAGCCCAACAATGTGGCACTCCCTAACAGAGTCATCGATCAATTCAATGCAAAGGAAATGTTTTATTGATTTTGAATAGTTTGCGATATCCAGAGGGAGTGGTTAAGAGACAGAGAGGCTCAGTGTAAGACCTCCAGTACCACTGAAATGATTTACAAACACAGGTATGAGATACCAATCATTGGTTGAACTCTGATAGTGCAGGTCTCAGGCCAAGCAAAAGCCTGATCAAGGATGGCAAACAAACTCTGACCGGAGGTGAGCTGTTTGGAGAGTGATCGCGATTTACGGACACACAAAGTCGTAGTGAAAATGCAAATTCAGCAGTGGGTGTTGCTTGAAGGTGTTGGTGTAACACCGTACAAATTCGTCTGTTTGTCACACAATACAGGTTGTAACTGTAAAAAAAGAGTGTGGGGTCAGGGCAGCAATTACTTTAATGAATGGGAAATGTCTGCTGGATGGAGCACTGGAGATCACGCATCGTTTCAACAAATGTGAAGACTGTACTACCCTTCCTGGCCACATACTCGGCTATATCAAGTACTTATGTTGACCTAAATGTAGCAAACTTGATACAGTATCCAATGCCAAGTATTACGTGTCCACCCCCACCACCAACACACCTCCAAACCCTACTTGAGTTGTTCCACTTCCAACAAATTTTAATCTGGACAAAAACATACTGATAATAAGTAACCACTCTGAAAATGTCTCGTAGGTGTGGATAGCCCTGTGATAGGCTGGCGACCCGTCCAGGGTATACCACACCTGTCGCCCTATGTGAGCTGTGACAGACTCAAGCCCCCCCTCGACCCTGCACAAGATAAGAGGTACAGATAATGGACAGAAGGATAGATGATTCTTTCCCTGACTCATCCCAACCATTAATATGAACCTTGATCAAACCATAAACAGTGATGCTACAATCTCCTCTCTTTAGGCAGTAACTGGATGTTTTTCTGATTTCTAAACAACAAATGGAATTTTCTTGTTATAACGACGTGCCAACTTTATCATATTATAACAAGAAAACGTTATTGTTTTGTTTTTGATACATTTCCATGTCGTTATAATCACAAACATTTCTTCTTTTAATGAGATCCATTGATTTTGTGTGGTAATGAGAAGGTTCTGTCATATAATAAAACAAAGTTAGATGTTGTTATAACAAGAAAAGATAGACATTGATACACAGATATACAGATATACAGATATACAGATAGATAGATAGATAGAATAGTACTTTAGTCCACAGTCCACTTGACCGTGGATGATTAGACCACATGGTTAGGTCCATAAGATGGATTATACACTATTTCATCACACACCAAATGTGACCCTTTATTATATGCCTTTTCCATATTAAATTTCAAATTACATCCTGTTAATTTGTGGATGGAGCATATTAAATGAAACCTTGAAACCATGAAGTATAGAGGTTGAGACCAAGAGATATCACTGTATTTAATTTGGCGAGCCAGTGGCCTGTCTGTGAAATAAATTGGGGCTTTAAGTCAGCAGTAAGTGTGTAATTGTGTTTCCTTGATACATTATCAATCAGTAAACTGAAAAAAAGATCAGCTGATTAGTTTTTTATTATAATAAATTATCACTGGGATTGTTGTTATTGAAATAATAACACTGTTACTTTTCTATGCCTATGCAGTTTGATGATTGCTCTATAGACTGTTTGGTATCATCTAAAATAACATACACAATTAATTCATAATGAAGCTGTGAAAACACAAATATCACAAGACATTTAGGGATTTAAAACGTCTGCAGGTGGTACCGGAAGAGCACAACTCCGTGGATGAGATGATGATTCCTTTCAAGGGAAAATTCAGCAGCATTAAGCAATATGACATGTACTGTATCATAATTGATTCTGTTCAACACATCAAAGAGAGGGCAACCATCTTAAGGCAATGGGAGCCAGTAACACAGACGGTGACATCAAGGATCCCCCTGAATGCTCAGAAGAGACCATCTTCAGGTGATGGGAGTCCACCACACGGGGTCCCAGCCAAGAGGTCATCTGTACGACCCCCACTGCAATAAGGGATACACCAACACGCTATGCAGCAAGTCTAATGTTCGTCTTTGCTTTCCAGAGGAAAAGAACTCTTTTTGGGACTATCATTGCAAATGAACATGGCTGACTAAGACGAAATTCAGTTTTGTGTTTTGGACAGTTTTATCCTGGTTTTTTTTTTTAAATAAATGACTATTTATAAAAAAATATGACTGATTATTATTCATGATATGGGGCTAAATAAGCAACCAACCCTGCAAATGAACCCTTAGTTGTTCTGTAGGCTATATTTGTTCAGACAATGTGAGTACAAATACAGAAATTCTGCTCCCAACTATTACAACCTTTCCCTAAAAACGTACTAAAACATAAATAATTTGAAAACCCTTTAATTTTTGCATCAGATGCCTCCTACAATATCTGAAAGTAGGAAAAAATTTGCTAATTTTTTTCTATATTTGGGCTTTACAGGGTTAACAATTGCTTGCGTTGCTCAGACACTTGAAATCATGGGACACTGCTACATGTAACAGTAGATAAATACTTATCCTGAAAATGAAGTTTCCTTAATGTATGACTGCATTGAGAAAGTGCATTGTGCTTGAAATGTCTGCAATTTTTAGTATTTCACATGACATGGGATTTGTTATCACCATTAAACTGTTTGTAAATTAGGCCCAGCTGGTTGACCATGCTGTTTGGATGTCTGATGTTTTTAATTAATGAGGACCTGTTGTACATTAAATAACATTGTGGGTTATCACATTATGCTTTAGATATTTAGTGTTTATTCCAGCTATGGAATTACTCAGCCGAGAAACACCACTGGAGAGTGACAGCCACTTTGTCAACCGTTCTCCTCCCCCTGCGGTCAGGGTTGTCTTTTTGCATTGCAGACTTGGCACAAATGGTAAATGGCAGAGCTACTTGAAGCCAGCGAAGAGGGAGAAGGATGGTACAGTAAATGTTAGATTCAGGAAGGGACAGTCACTGTTACTGTCAGATAAGCGGCGAGCTGAAATCGTGGCATGCTAGCGATCCACTGGGAATCGCCTGCATGTCAGTAAGGTGAAAACAACTGGGTGCAAGGGAGGAGGAAAAGCAGACCCACGCTGAGCCTCAACAAAATTATGGGCATGAGCGCTGAATGGCAGCTGGATAACAAAAGACTCGTAAAAGACTGTATTTGATTAAATATAAATATTTTAAAACAGAGTAATTTGCACTAAAATACTACAGTGGAATTTTATGTGGAACCATATTGAAATATTTCTCCTCACTTTGCCTTTGACAGTCGCCTCAAGAGAGGGAACATGGCAAAGAATAAGCTACATCAAAAAATCGGATCATTCGGTGCCTCTGCACTGACCGGTTTGTTGAGCTTTTGTGTCTGTACAAGTCTGTATAAGTCTGAAGTCTCTTGACTGCCTAGCAGATGCCCCATTCTTGAGTAGTGGCAGTAAACATCGGCAGCATTATCAAAGGCCTCAGCTTGCCCTGCTCTCCATCAAGTCTCCACTCAGCTAATGCCTGCATCTGTAATGTCCCAGAGGCTGCCTTATCTCCCCCGGCCACTTGGATTCATTGCCAACCTCCAGTTCATGGCAAAGCTCTGATCTGAAGACAAGCTAGCTGTGTGCCAAGGTGGGCAGCAGAAAAAAGTGACGTCCCGCCACCAGTACTCATCTCTCTCACTCACACCCTGCACGCCAGCAGCTCCCCAGCACACCCTGACTGTGGGAACAAATGCAAGACTGTTTAGTAGATTACCCTGTGCTTTTCCTGAATGTTGTCTCTCAATTTAGAGTCCTGTAGCGAGTGTGTTAAGGCTGGAGTTTATTACTACCCCAGTAACATAAATCAACATGATGGAGCTTCCACACAGGTCCAACATAAATACAATCTGAAGAAAACCCTTTTTCCAGAAAGATTAAAACAGCTGCAGCTTTGGTGTGCCACAGCTGGATGTGCTAAAATAAAGGAAATTGTTGTTTTTTATTTGCTTGAATTGTTAATATGTGATTACCTTTGATTTAAGGATTCAACTAACAAATTTCACTATCAATTATTTACTTGACTAGGCAATTAATTGTTTGATCTACAAAATGAAGACAAGAGTGAAAAAATCCCACTGCAAGTTCCCAGAGCCCAGGATGGCTTATGGTATGGTGTTTCCTTGATACATTATCAATCAGTAAACAGAATCAAGATCAGCTGATTAGATTTTTACTTTAGTAAATTACCTCTCCGATTGCTGCTATTGGACTATACAACAGTGTCACCATTCTAATTTATTCACACTGTGTGTCCTTGAGGTAATGTAAAATAATTGGCATGCTGCATAAGGAAGCACATAGTAATCACAGGGTATTCGGGGATTTATAACTTCACTTAACAGTTGTGTTGTTTGTATCTGAAATAGTGGGATACTGCTGAGTTACTAGGCAAATATCCATTTGGTAATTAAATCACTGTTAATATCTGACTGAATTCAGAAAGGTCCTTGTGCTTGAGATGTCTGCAATCTTTAGTATTTCTCATGACATGCAATTTGTTTTCACCGTTAAACTGTTTGTAGATTAGGCCCCACTTGTTGACCATGCTGTTTGGATGTGTGAGGTAATTTGTAATTAATGATGACCTGTTGTCCCACCAAAATCCAAAACCCAATGATGTTCAGTTTATCATGATATAAAACAGAGAAAAAAGTAGCAAATCCACACATTTGAGAATCTTGAAATCCAGAATATTTGGCATTTTTGAATGAAAAGCGACAATTAATAGCCGAACTGACTAATCGTTTTAACTCTACCATAATTATACAGATTAAGTTCAAGTTCTGATATTTTGTTTTTCAAACTGTTGCGTTCTGCTTACACAGCTGTAAAAAGTATGCAACTGTGCAATGTTAAAACACTGAAACAGTTTCCTTAATGCACAACATGAAAATCAAGCAACTGTGAAAAAAAGTACATCTACACTGAAGTGCTGCTGTTTGTTGAGAACTGCATTTCAAGGATATATTTTGTTCATGCTAGCAATGAAGACAGGCTGTTGAAATCCACTCAAAACCTTCTTGCCATAATAGTTCCACAATGGACAATATAGCAAAATCTCAGAGGGCCGTCATCCTGAGGTTGCCAAGCAACCAGAGGAGACTGGTCATTGCTCTTGGCCAAGAAATAGTCCGGCACGTAACCTCCCTAAAATATTGAACAACCGAGATATACATGAACAACCGAGATATACATGTTAATTAGTAAGCTTTAGAGGTGCTGGGCGGCAGACTTTTTTACTTTCTGACAAAGCCAGGCTAGCTGTTTCCTCCTGTTTCCAGTCTTTATGCTAAGCTAAGCTAACCGTCTCCTGGGTCCGGCTTTATACATGAGAGCGGTATGGATCTTCTCCTCTAACTCTGGGTAAGAAATCAAATAAGACTCATTTAAAACTCGTTAAACTCATGCTTTAAATAGAAGCTGTAAGTGATAGTAAGTTATATTGTACTTTCAATCCAGAGCTTTTCGGCTTTCCAACATATAGAAATCGATTTAGTTATTGTATTTTACAGTACACCTTACATCTGGCTTGGCATTGGTAGCAATTCAATATTAAAGGTTTCGAATTGGAAACAGCAGGGGTAGAAAGTCCATCAACATACACAACATGTCTGACTTTCACATTGTTTTTTATATAAACAAAAGATGATTAAAGTGCTTTGTGAATTTGGTATGTTACTCATTCCCTAGTCCTTTGGAATCTTCTATACATACTCCCGTAACCAGAGGGGCATCATTTAATATTAAGACTTCGTTAGCGTTCAACAGCACATATCTTATATCATGTTGAAAAAGCCACTGATCTCACTGCAGTTCAGCCACGGGAATCCTCTGAGAGAGGACCAGAGGTCAGCTGAGCTCCTCTTGACTTACAGCCTTTGTGATTCATGTTCAAAAATCGAGACTGAAATAGACTTGATTATTCAACACATTATGTTTTGGTATGAATTTAATTTGCTAACCTAGATACCGTGAAATGAATATACAAACAAAAAGTCATTATATAAATAAGTAAAAAGACAGAGAGTAAGACAAAGAGAGAGGGAGAGAGAGAGCGTAAATGCTAAAAATCCTTTACTTTAAATTACCCTTCTCAAATATTAAATCAATGTGCAATTATTGACTAGCATATGAAATGAATGTCATTCAGCATCCAGTCTGGTGGTCTTTTGATAGCTACAGGGTTCCATTATTTATTCATATACTTGAATACAGTCATCTGTGCTGCTTTACGGTATGTCAGAGAACATGAGTAGCTTTTCTTGAAAGGGCTCAAGTCATTAGACCGAATATTACATTTTATCAAACAGAGTTACTCATAAAAACAAAATGCCAACCCTGATAGCTAAAAGATCACAATTTTAACAATTGACTGCACCGTGATAACTGTTATGTACAAGGCCTGATGTCAGAGATTACAGAGAGAATATTTCAACATGGGTAAATCACTGTCGTCTTGATCCACCATCCTGTTTAATTAACATTACAGCCTTCTGTGGTTAGAAAGTCTGGCCCAACTGGCTTCATGGATGCAGATAAAAAAGCCTCTCTGCCGAGGTTATGAGCTAACAAGGCGCTTGGTCAGGCGTGCAAAATAGCACAGGATGCCTGATCAAACACACTCTGATTGGCCTCCATCCTCTGAACCATTAACCTTAAAACAGTTTGATGGATACTGCAAAGTCAGATCATCCACTGCTCTATTTGAATGACGGCGACGTGTGAAGACAGAAAAAGGGGAAAGCAAAGCGCACTGACAGCCAAAATATACTGAATAATGCACATTCACACCCAAGTGAACCTCACTACGTGTCATTTTCAGCCAAGCTGCAGATGCTACAATATCATTTTTAGCTGATAAAACCTTTTATGTTTTCAAAGAGACTTCATCTGTTTAATGACCTTTTTACCACCCGGCACATGAATTTGTGTTTGGTCGAAATAGGCTTTTGAATTTTGATGTCAATATATTTGGAGTGAGGCTGCCATAACCAATATATTGTGCGGATAGTCAATATCTTTGAATTTAATCATAAATATAATAAAGAATTACAAAGATTCAGCATTTCCAGAACGTAGTTTAATCTTGGAAGACAGAAGAGTCCTGAAATATCTCTAGTGAATCTCATACAAGTGGAATTATTTTAACAGTAACAGCTCATTTGGGCAAGAACCCACCTGCCTATTTAGAGGAAGAAAGACGTTGTTAAATTGTTGTTTTACATTTTTACAGTTGTTTTCGGGCAGCAGTCACCTGCCACATTGTAGACGGTGTACCGTAGCTATACCAATGATAGCTACTTGAAAGAATTGAGAACATAATCAGCAGATTAATCAATAATGAAAATAATCATTAGTTGCAGCCCTGCCACTAGAGCTACACCATAGCTGACGTAACCCTCCTCAAAAACTTAAAAGCACTGGAGTTGGAGGAATGGAGTTTTTAACTGGTTATGAAACAGTCTCAATTTAATACTGATGCCTCTATATGACCCACATAAGCAAACGAGACCAACAGCGAGAAGATTGGCTATTTCTATTCGTTTCTAATAGTTATTCTTAATGGCCGTGCACCAGGTCGGATTTTTCCGCAAAGTCAGATGAAACGGCGCTGGGGTTTGCTCTGGCTGAATTCGAGTTGCTTGAGCCGCTAACTGAAGGTCCGTCTCTGGAGCTGCCACCCGCTCTCCTCCCGGAGAAGTAGTCTCCATGCGGGAGTAAGGCGGAACATGTAACTTGACATTAATGGAAAAACACTACCGCCTTTGTCCACAGGGACTGCCAAAAGCAACACAAAATGAAAAGTTCCATTGAGCTGCTTTAACTACATGTCGGGGCCATGGCAGCTACTGTACAGCGACACCACATGGAGACCCAGAGAACTGGGATGGGTCAGTGTGAGCTGCTTGTGTTTCCTCCCATAAGTTTCTGACGCCGGTGGAGATGCTGAGTGGGAAAAATATGAAGTTAAAAAAAAAAGGGACAGTAATCTTTTTCCTTTTAGTAACACACATGTAGCACAGCCAACTTCAGCCATCCAAAACAACCTTACCACCGTTGCTTGTTTGATGTAGTCAACAGAATAATGTAAACACACAGTTACTGTGGGTAATATAATAAAAGCTCCATACTGCTTGATCACATACATCTATCTAAGGCGAAGACACACATGAATGAGCCAGCACCAGCTCTTTGTTTACTATGGTATGACGTGTGTGTGTGTGTGCGTGTGTGTGCGTATGCTTCCTGTTGTTCCTGGATATTTACACACAGCTGGATATCTCTATTACTGGGTAGATGTTTCGGCTTTAAATCTTTAGATCAGTGCAAATACAAAGTTCAACTGAATGAATTTCCTGTTCACTAAATTCAACAGTCACATGATTATCTCATAATGTTAATTTCACTGTCAACGCCAACGCTTGACATTTCCTCACTACCTTCTACATCTGGTAAATACATCATCCTCAGACATACCAAGTCATACGATATATCAATAACACATCAGTCTGAATTTGAGCTGCTTGATGTAGCAGAAATTCATCAAAGTCAGCAAACAGGAGAGGACACAGACTGCTTTTCAAATTGCCAAGGATCTGTTCAATGAGCCATACTCACCAGTGATTTAATACAATACAGTATTATACAGTAATACAGTTAATAAAGAGAAAACCAAAGTGATAAAATGTACTATTTTCTATAAACTACCATGTAGCAGAATGTTTTTAACCACTTTCCTACACACTTTGACTACAACTAAATGTGACAGTTTGTCCTCAGGCATTATCAAATAAGTAAGCAGTAAATTAATTAAGTGTCCATAAAGAACATACAATGCCTGTTAAAAGATAAAAGAGAAACACTCCTGTCGGGCAAATGGCAATGAAAAAGTCCGTGCTCTCTGTCGATGACAGGGAAAAATATATATAAATAAATGTAAAAAATACTTCATGTGCAGACACAAAGGTCAGCTCAATTATGTGTGAGACACAGGCTCACTTTTTTCCATATGCCTCATATTTAAAAGAGCGTGAGATAATTCAAATGACTGGCGGTTCAAATGAGATTACTGTGAACTGCTTGACATATATAAAACTCCAAAGAAACATCCAAAGTGACACAAGGACAATAAACAACTTCAGTTTTCTGAATAACTGGCCATTAAGAATACAAACCAGGCCTTGAAAGTGAAGCTAAGTATCTCCCCTGACGGTCTGCTCTCTAATGGTTTTTGCTTTGTGAATCTTTCTGAATTGAAATAAAGATGTCAGCAGCACACAATAGAAACGTTTGCTGTTCTTTTGTACGAGTGTGTGCCTGTACGTGTGCCTGCGCGCGTGTGTGTGTTCAGAGCGGTGCTTTTAATCAGTGTTATGGATAGTTTTAATTTGGCAATGCTTAATATTCCTGTTCCCATTACACTCAGATAGTGTTTAAGCTGCAAAATTGAATTTTTAAAATGAATCATTGCAACTGCACCATGCACCAGTAGCACAGATGATTCAAGTTGAAAAATAACATTGTGCCCCCCCCCCCCCCCNCCCAAGGAGGATGGATAAGCTGCTGCAGAAAAGAGTTCACACATCACATGGACAACTATGATTACTGAGATATGTCTACCTCACATACTATAAACAGAACTATAATGCTTTGTGTAGAGGATTAATGTTGCTTTTGGAAGTATTGCAATGCAAACCAAGAGATTGCACTTGTGTTAAGGACACCACATTAACATAACACAACAATGTACCTGTAAAACAAACCACTGCAGTGACTAGAACCGGCAATGGCCTCCTATTATGATCCTTAACGTGCTGATTCAAATTTGATTCTTTTGAATGTCACATTGCTTTGAAAACTGGACTCTGCAGATCAGTTAACTGTCAAATATATGCAACCTCGTGTATGATGTTTAAAAAGAGAGGTATAGTGTCTGCAGTGATTTAGATGTTAAGCCATATTATTTCTGGAAAATGAAGAGACCTTCCGGGCATGCTTTCTGGAGTGTGTTGGCAGGTAAAGCAACAGGTCGCAACCTTTCCTCCTCAGTGTTTAACTCTGGTGTCAAACCAGTAGCACTGTATTACCATAACACAGGATTGTAGTCGTCAAAACTTCAATTCATCTTTTTAAAAGTCTACATCCAAAATTGATCAAGAAATTGCATTTACAAAGATGACTAAAATCTCCTTAATTATCAGTGCTCAAGTGTTCTTTCTAACTCTGGGTAGAAAGCATCACAAACCACTAAAGGCATGCAAAATATATTTTTCAACATACAGATTGGTCATTCCGTAATGAGACATGGTTGGTTAAATTATGTAAATTAAGAGATATAACTGCATATCTTTCATGTGTATTTTGAACCTCGCCTTTGTGGTTGCTTTCACACTTCCATGTGTACCTCCTGTGGGTGGCTGCAGCTGCCTGTGTACGAGTGCGATAATGTGGTGTAAATCAAAGTTTTCATATCATAGATATCATAAAAATCTAATATATATATCACACATTTCTTATTTAAGAGTGATAATATACTTGCTTGGATGCTTTGGAGGGTGATTTATTCCTTGACTATTGGGTGAAATCAGTAAATCAATCAATAGAAAAATGAGTGGAAGCTATGGTCCAGCCAGTGAATCATTTAACTAACCAATGTACGCAACACTTACCATTGAATTTCAATATGAGCATGACATAGTACTATAAACTATAATTAGTCGATTAACCGTTTTGTTGACAGACAGAAAATTAATCTAATTTTTGATAACTGTCATTTTTTAAGAAACATGGGGGAAAAAAATCATCAGTTTAATTAGTTAATCAGCTCCTCAATTGTGATGTTCAGTATTAAATCTCAGTATTTTTTGAGTTTTGGACTGTTGGTCAGCCGAAACAAGCAGTCTGAAGACGCTAATTTGGAACGCTTCAACCAGTACTTTTTGCCTAAATAACTGTTCATTTTCTCTTCAACTGATGTTGTATTTTTAATATAAGTTATTGCGAAATCTAAATGTGTAGTAATAAATGAATTGTTTTAATCCATGATGAAGAATCACTGAACTATACTTTAATAAAGTTTGCACATTAGAGCAGCTGTATAGTTTTACTTTACTGTTTCCACCCTGGCTGGTTATGATGCCCTGAACTTGCCATCTTAAAAATACCCTGACATTGTCTACCGTACAGTATGTGTTGTGTCTTGGTAATTGAACAAATAATTGGAAGGAGTAGGCCACTGTGTACTGACATGCAATGATGAAGGTAAACATCAGTAGCTGGGACAACAGCAACAGTGTGAATGCTTTGACATGTTTGGCCAGACGATCTGACAGCAGATGGATAAAACATTGCAGTGTTCCAGCCCTTCATTAGAAAACCTGTCAGCTGATGCCTCTCTACCTGTTATGTATGCTGATAGCTGGCACATTATGTTCCTGGTTGCATGTCACCTTTGAAAAATTAAAGCATTTCTCTCATCTGCTTGCTCACCGTCATTTAATTAGCAGAGATGCAGCCCCCTAACCCATTACTCTCCCGTGCCTTCATCCAAACTAGCCATCATTTGTAACAACAGCAAAATATTATTGCTGTGCGGAAAATATGAGCCAAATATATCTGCACAGGTACACAGAAACAATGGCATAGTGTATGGCAAACATCCACCATGCCCCATGAGTATTTCAGGGTGGAAGCTATTATTTATTTGCAATGGGTACAGCTTACATTATAGTAACACTATTCAGGGAGTCACTTGTACATGCTGTATTCTTAAAAGTAAATTTGTGACTAAACTGATCTAATTGATTCAAGCTGAAATACATCTAACATTTTCTATGTGTCCCTTTACATGCTCTTTTGTACCCTCCAGTATTGTAGATACATCTGAGTACCCTAAAAAGATTTAGTACTATGTTAATCTTAAATTCAATTCCTAACATCTCCAAGCATCCATCAAATGAGCCCTGGGGAGTAAGGGTACGATATCAGGTTGCATCACAAGTGTGGGTAAATCTCTTTTTAAACATCTCAAGGTGGTGTCTAAAATAGGGTTTCATGACAATACACTTCCACTTTGGGGGAGCCTGTAAAAGAAGATCAGGTGCAGGCATTGCTCTGTTTTCTCCAATAATCTAAACTGATTCTGTGAAAGGCTAATAGATGGCATCCGATTTGCATATAAATTATTGTGAAGTCTCTGGTGATCTACGGCTCTCAATCTGATTTAGTAGCAGCGGAACGGCAGGGGAGGAGCTGGAGATACAGTGGGGGGAGTTAGAGGAAAGATGGAGCAAAGCAGGGAGAATACATCAGCAAATAGGGGAGAGTTTTTTTTTNTTTTTTTTTTTTTTTTAGTTTGGCAACTAGATAAGCGTTTTAATCATTCATCATCTTTCTTGGCCCTCTCTACCTCCACACGTAGAGCAAGCCTCCTATTCTATCTGTTTTTTTCTCTTTTTTGGCTCAGCTCTCTCTCAACAATTATAAAATTGGGTTAGGTACAGAAGATGACCTGTACTAGCTTTGCAAATGCCTGAAAACATGATTCATATCTGCAAGGTTTGTTTAGCTTCACGCAGTATACAAGTGTGTTGATTTCTTTTGTTTAGACAGGAGACAGGGATATTGTGGGATGTGCAAGGTAACATGACCCCGGTCTATTTAATAAGGTTATTACCAGTCCTGACACTGATCCATTGTATCATCGGAGTCTTTTGTATATGTTTCTCTGCTGAATGTTTGGCAAGATCATTATTTTGTGGACAACGGTGCAAATATCGGTTGTTGTTAAGTGTTCACGTTCAAAAAGAACAATTTTCTAAGCCATAAACATTTCATTATAATGCAAGTTTTAGGATGTTTAAAAAAGCCGACATTATTTTACCCGTTTCCACACAGCCCATTTGTTGAGTGCATCATTGTCAGTTTAATAAGAGGCATAATGGAGGCAAGCCTGTGAAAATGATGAGTAAGATTGCATGAATCATTGTGCAAGTGTCTGCCAGGCCCGTTGTAATCAACTGGGAGACCCCTGGTTGTTCACTGCACAACTAGAGGCACCAGGAGAAGGTATTGGAAGCTCTTATGCAAATGATGTAATTTTGCACTGATGTCCACGCTGTAATTGCTGTATGACTCCCTGTTTTGAAACACAGTTTCTCCACAAGTACCCATGTTTATTTATGCATGCATAAAGCATTCACATCCCTCCACTTTTACACATATTTTGTTGTTTTATAGAAATAATTAAAAACGTATACATACAAAAGATCACATAATAACAAAGCAAAAACACGGTTTCCAGATATGTTGGCAGATTTTTGGAAAATATTCACCTTTTTGGAGCACTACTGGCATTTATCGCACCCTCAAGACATCTTGTACCATGTCCAATGTCTGCTGTGGAAAAACATCGATCAACACAAAACATACTCAAAAGTATTCAATATTTTCTTCTTTCGTTTTTTTAACAATGTCATTACATAGTTTGAAAACTAAAGGTAGAGAATGTCAAAGCAACATGGTTCATATATCCATGGAACACTGACATCCACTTACAGTAAATACAAATATTTGCAGTGTGTTGAAAGCTGTTGGACATACAGGCAATTTTTATACACACTGTCTTTGTCATAAACTGCCTGAGAACAAATGTAAAGCCACTCATGTCACAAATAACGGCATTTCTGACTATCCATAACTACCCTGGAAGAAAAAAAAGCAACATAGTTCACATACCTCTGGAACACTGGAACTGTCTCCCACCCATTATATACAAATATCTGCTGTGTGCTGAAAACCGCTGGACATACAGGCATTTCTTAAATACACTGTCTTTGTCATAAACTGCCTGAGAACAAATGTAAAGCCACTCGCATCGCAAATAATGGTATTGCTGACTTTCCATGACTAGCCTTGAAGAAAAAAGAAATCTACAGGATGCTTTAAAAAAAGTCATGTAAGACGTGACCATACCATACGCCTGTGAATTAAGAAAGTGAAAACAAAGCAAAGACAAACTAGGGTTTGATCCAAGTGTTTGCACGTGTACATAATGTGTATAAACATACACATATGAACATATTAACTGCAGAACAATATAATGTTTTCTTGTACTGATAAATAACTGTATTTCATATATCAGCGCATGTGTTGTTAAGTCATTAAAAACAACACCTTATTGTACTTTAATGTATTGTGGATCCAAGCAACTTGACACATCTCCAAATGATAATGAATACAGGGGGCCATCTATCTGCTCTAGGAAGGCAGTTACATCTCTAAAAGTGCTGATCAGCTTATTTCTAAAATGATGCACTGTTAACGGTGGGCTTATAATGGCTTTCTATAGCGTGTCCATTCATTTCAGCAAGTAGTTTAATATATCACTGTATTTTAAGGTGTGTGCCGTCGATTTCCTGTTAGCAGCACCTCATTTATGTTTATTCAAATATTGAGGATCTTTCAACCAAGGGATACGTAAGTGGAAGATGCTGGGATGCTGGGAGCACATCGTCAATTATTCTGTTGGCTTTCATTAACAGGGAGACTGACAAAAATCTATTTTTTTCTATTTTAATCATACACGTCTAATACTAGCCTGACTGCAGCGGCGGAGTGAAATATACACTGTGTTTTAATGAATGGAATGAAGTTTCAATTTAATGAACAAGAATGAACATCTTAGGAATGACCAACAAGTAATCTGTACAATTTACTTCAATGCTTTCTGAAAGTTTAACAAGGCTGGTTTGTTTAAAAATTGGTCGCAGAAAAAATCAATGAAAGGACTTTTTAAAAACTGACATACAACCTAAAAATGGACTATTGAAATCATGTTATTAACCAGGTATTTATCCTGTTTTTCCCATAAGGTTTTCCATGTAAGGAGCATTATGTTAAACAAAAGCTCATCTGTTCCCTGAAAGCAGCATAAAATAATGTTTTATTTTTGTCTGTGCACTCTCCAGACCATTAATTTGAGCAATTTATTTTCTAATGAGTCAATTAGATTTAGATTACAAAAGGTCTGGCAAGTTTAATTAATCTATAATGGATAATTGCCCCACATCATTTGAAACTTTCCCCACTGTATTAGATGTAGTCAAACATCACGATAGCGTTATGGACATCCTGCTATAAATATTTTAATACTGTGAAAAAAAAAGTACACTGAGTGAAAATTAAACTGGGACTAAAAAAGGACCGGGCGAATATGGTATTATTCATTAAAAATATCTTAAGTACATTCTGGATTATTCATTTGATACCTTGTCTAAATGTCGACACCAATTAACATAAGCCAGCAAAATGTATTGTAATTTATAGCAGGATAAGATGGGTCTCATGTTTTTGGGATATGCCTTTGGGCAACATGTGTCTACACATCTTAACAGCAGCACGTGCCTTAGGTAATGACTTGATAATTCAGATAATGTGATAGCGCCAGTAATTCTAGAATTAACTGGATAAGACATTAAGTATTGTGATACACAGGAGTATAGAAAAATGTAAATAAGCAACAGAAATAGCAAGTTAGACAGTTTGGTACAACATTAACATCCTCTTATGACTTCTAAAGCCTCTACTTTTTGAGGCTTTCCTGGCTTGCCTCTTGAAATTGTTTGCATGTTCAGACTGTATACAGCAATATTTCAACATGAACCACAACTACACAGGGACAGAAGAAGTGAAAGAAATGAAGTTACTCCATTTTGCTCCGGTGGAAATCCTCCAAAGCTAACAGTTCAAGGCTGGTTATACTGGGCAGCTCCCAGGAGTGAGTGTCTAAAAACCTGCTCGCTGAGAAAGACATTTTGTGCTCAAAACATGTCTTCCTGTATAAATCAAGACTGAAAGGTAGAATAAGAGCAAGGAGCATCGGTTGTATTCATTTGCAGTTTCCTGTCTTTTCAAATATGGGATTATTGATTACTTATTTTCTAACTTTTATTTTGTAGATCATTACAGTGTTTATTTGTGAAGGCATATTTATCTACATTTGCATTCATTCATCATAAGATTAGCACCGTTTTGATGTAACACTGCAGCTTTGCAGGAAACTAGACGTCGACTGCACTTGTCTCATGAAAACATTTCACAATTAGTATGGCTGACGTGACCCAGAGTACCACTTAAAGATTCATAAATTCAACATAACCAGAAGTCATACTATTTGCTTCCCGCCAGCTCTCAGATAGTAGCATTATGTTGCTCACAAATGGAAATGGACAGCTCCTGCTGACTGTATTATTTTTTGACAGATGCTCTTTAGATTATTGAAGTTTTCTATGACAGGAAACATATGGGGTGGTCAGCAATCACTACCTCATTCTTGGGCCAATTTCCCATCTGAATTCAATACCCCGACAGAATGCAGATACATGCAAAATGAGATGGATGCTCTGTCGAGGCCATCCTTATGCGTCATCACGATGTCAATAATCATGTTCTTTTTTGTTTAAAAATACCCCCTTTTTGTTAACAAAAATGTAGGCACACTGTTATGTGCAGTATTACAGGTATTTTGCATTTATTTGTTTCAATTCTTATTCTGGTGTTTGTTATGCTGTCATAACTGCTTGTCCTACACTGATTTGGAGTGGTGACTAGAGGGAAAAATAGTACAGATTTATGTGACACATTAATCCAATAATGGATACAAACCTACGTCATTATTTTTTCTTTTACATGCTTTTACATTTAACACTGCAGTATTGTCCTACACATAACTTTTTTTTTCTTGGTATCTGTCTTTTCCAGGCCATGCAACTAATTCCTAACTATCTGAGTGAGGTACATCAACACTTTAAAAAGAAATGTTTGTAATTTTAACTTCCCCTGCCCTCCAGCTCATCTGACATCGATCGCATTCTTGAAGGCCTTCTCTAAGAGGTATTTCACTCTTGATGAACAACTGTTTAGCAAACCAGATGAATAAAAGGAAAAAACTCTAAATTAACTCTAGACAATTAGAGTTGTTTCTACGGCGGCAGTATGAAGATTCCCACGTGGGCAGGGTTTTAATATCATCGGTCACATGCTGATATATAAGATGCACAAGATAGGCTGAACCCAAACCTTCTGTCGTGACACAAGATGATTGGCAAGGGCAGTGAGAAAGATAACTCCCACTCCTTATGTAAAATGACCAATCATTAATTATGCATAAACCTTGATAAGATATTTTATTTTTAGATACTCCTGAAATCTCCAAAGCGCGACCTTTTTATGGCACCAAGCAAACAGTGAGCCCTCCATGATATTGATTACACCCTTAACTCAAGGGGATGTGACAACTAGGCCTATAAACAACTGTGCATTTATTTGTCACTGAGTTGTTGTGTTGACTTAATGTGGCTGCAATTATATTTTAACTACAATGCATCACCACTGTAAAATATGTCTTATTACATGAATCCATGAATGCTTATATATCTTGTTTTGAACAGTTATCTACAATGATAATTTTGCATTCGAATGAAACAAAAGAAATGTTTGTTGTTTGTCCTTTTCCTCCTGAATCACTTCACAATTACTTTTGCTATTGCAATGATACAGTTAACCAACACGGATGAATGGATTTCACTGTATGGTAAAAAGCTAAAAAGAAATAAGGTACATTTGTGACACTTCTGGTAGTGTTGCACTAAGGGTGTATTTATGCAGCGTAAAAAAAATATGATGCTCTCTAAATTTTACAGCCACAACAGTGAAAACAGCAGCACTGCTTCCACGTCTGACAGTATTTTAAAAAGTAAGTAATGACTGTCTGAGAGGGATTTACTGTGCATGGTAATACTTAACAGAGGTTATAAAAAAAACGTTCTCCAGCTGTGACTTTTTCAATCATCCATCATCCAATCATTGAAAGGCATTGAACCTCTGTCTTTGCTGACCTCTCATCACCCACAGTTGTAAATCTGCGGTGATGATAATGAGGACCCATCAAAAAGCAAGGACCTGCAGATCACAGACTGACAATTAAATCAGCAATAAAGCCATTCAGCGTGTTAGTGTGTGGGCACGTGTATAAGACAGGGAGATAGACAACGGTGTTCAGTTAAGTATATACAAAATTGCTTCTACCTCAAACACATCTAAACCTAATCCCACCAATACACCCTTTTCCTTTGTGAATGTTCCCCTTGAATGTTGCCAGTATACATTAAAGCGATATTATTTAAAAGACGCCAAACATTTGCACACAGAATGGCACTTTTCTGTGCACAGTGATGTTTTGCCTTGTTTACATTCAAATATTATCCAGTATTTATTGTGAAAGCTGCATTCTGAGATCTTATCCCCAGCGCCATGATGCAACCAGCTACACATCCCCAGCTAGTACAGTTAGATGTGTTCACATACGACCACTTGTCAGATAAGGAGTGTAATAACCTCAATAAGTATTTTTGCATGCAAATGTTAGAGTTGTGCTGAAGCAAGTTTATCTACTTGCCAGATGCAAAATCTACAACCAGGATATGTCATGTGTCAGAACGACTGTGTCTCCAGGCAACTGCGTTTAAATACTACTGCTTTGTTTTGCCAAGTACATTTTGAGGAAAACACAATGGCTTCTTGTGCTACGTTTCTGTACCGCACGGAAGTCATAGGCAGGTGGTTGTGGTGGACTGTGGGCGTTCTGGAGTCCACAGTGTGGTTATGTTTAGGCAGCTACAGCACTTTGGTTAAGGTTAGGGAGCGACCATGGTTTTGGTAAAATGTTAATAAGCACACCCTATCTTGAGCTTAACTTTTTCAACATTTGGCCGAGACAACCAAGTGATCTGAGTGCCTAAACATAAGCATAATGAGTTGATGCAATGAGTTGATTTTGTTTTGCAAGAGAAAAACTGAGAAAAACTTTCAGCATCGACATTTCGCAAATTTGCAGGTACACTCATTAAAAATGTTACCTCATTATGTTGATAAAAAATGTAATTCAGGCGGCGTTATGCTTCTTTAATGACACACTTGCTGTTGCAAATTAATAGTTTTGAAACATAATTTCTGGGGGACAGGGTTGGTCAGCATCTGCTACCAACCCTTTTTTCTTTTTTTCTTTTTCTCCCTCAGCAGTAGGTTCATATAAGTTTGCTCTAGTTTCAACTTCATCTTTTACAGGAAGTTGTGTATTGTAACATAAACACATGCAATGTTCTATTTGCGAACATATTAATCCAGCAGAAATACTTGCTTCAACTCTGTAAAATTGTTGGTAACATTGGAGTAGACTTTACAGCATCACTTACTTCCTGCTTGAAATTGGACTCCCTCCCACTGCACCTTTTCACTGCCTCTGGAGGCCGCGCCAAGAATCCAGGAAAAGAAGTGCTGTTTCCATTAGTTTGAAATCCCCACTGATCATATCACTATCACAGCCCACCTCTGTGACAAAGATTGAGAAATGGCACTATTCTTCAATGAACATTAGTGAAGACTGATACATGGAGATTAAAAACAGCAAATTGTTCCTTTAATTAATTGGTCTTGCATTATATATATAACACTTAATGGTCTTTGCTGTTAAGCCATATTGACAGTTGAAGAAAAAGTCAAGTTTAACCCAGAAGCAGCTTAATAGCAGAGAAAATAGAATAATCACCTGTAAACACATTAGGGCCCCCATATCATTTTGCTCACTAATGGGTGCAGACAGCTCGAATGAGGATAGATATGCCAATCAACCCAGACTGACTTAGAATGATTGATGACTGTCATTTTTCTTTCCTTGCAGGGAAATCTACCTGAGGGTCAAACCAAGTCATTACAGCTTCGTACTATAAAATCCATCCATCCATCCATTCTCTTCCGCTTATCCGGGGCCGGGTGGCAGTGGCAGCAGGCAAAGCAAAGCATTCCAGACGTCCCTCTCCCCAGCAACGTTTTCCACCTCCTCCAGGGGGATCCCAAGGCATTCCCAGGCCAGATGAAATATGTAATCCCTCCAGCATGTTCTGGGTCTACTCCGGGGTCTCCTACCAGTTGGATGTGCCCGGAAAACCTCCAAAGAAAGGCGCCCAGGAGGCATCCTGACCAGATGCCCGAACCATCTCCACTGGCTCCATTCGACGCGAAGGAGCAGTGGCTCTACTCCGAGCTCCCTCCAGGATGTCTAAGCTCCTCAACCTATCTCTAAGGCCGAGCCCAGCCACCCTACGGAGGAAACTAATTTCAGCCGGTTGTATCCGCAATCTCATTCTTTCGGTCACTACCCACAGCTCATGACCATAGGTGAGGGTTGGAACGTAGATCGACTGGCAATCGAAAGCTTTACCTTCTGGCTCAGCTCTCTCTTCACCACAACAGTTGGGTACAATGCCCACATGACTGCTGCCGCCGTGCCAATCCATCTGTCCATCTCACGCTCCATTTTGCCCTCACTCATGAACAAGACCCCAAAACACTTGAACTCCTTCACTTGGTGCAGCAACTCACTCCCAACCCAGAGGGAGCAATCCACTGGTTTCCGGCAGAGAACCATGGCCTCAGTCTTGGAGGTGCTGACTCTCAACCGCTTCACACTCGGCTGCAAACCGCCCCAGTGCGTGCTGGAGGTCCGGGTCTGATGAAGCCAACAGAACCACATCATCTGTAAATAGCAGAGATGCAATACTGAGGTCCCCAAACCGGATACTCTCCTCCCCCCGGCTGCGCCTTGAGATCCTGTCCATGAATATCACAAACAGAATCGGAGACAAGGGGCAACCCTGGCGGACGCCAACACTCACCGAAAACATATTTGACTTTGTGCCGAGAATATGGACACAGCTCTCATTTTGGTTATATAAGGACCAGATGGCTCGTAGCAACAGCCCCGGTACCTCATACTCCCGCAGTACCCCCCACAGGACTCCCCGGGGGACATGGTCGTAGGCCTTTTCCAAGTCCACAAAACACATGTACACTGGATGGGCAAACTCCCATGATCCCCCCAGCAGCCCCGCTAGGGTAAAGAGCTGGTCCACTGTTCCACGGCCAGGAAGGAATCCGCATTGCTCCTCCTGGATCTGAGGTTTGACAATCGGTCAGAGCCTCCTTTCCAGCACCCTGGCGTAAACTTTAAACTACACAAAAGCAAATAAGGCGAATCATATATCAGAGCTTAAGTGTAACAGTGACAATTATTTGTTTAAAATTTTATATTATGATGCTTAGATTTAGGTTTTAGCCCCACAATTTGTGCAATAACTATCATTAGAAGCTGTGTTGTGTTGGCCTTGTTTGTTAATCAGGGCTACATATAAAACTTTAATACTGTTTGGAACAGACCAAAATGTGTCTGTAGCACAAGTTTTAGCAGTTTGTTTGTTTTGTTTTGTTCTGTTCAATGAAGAAAAAAACTTGACTTTGTACTTTCCCCGAGCCCTGTCTTGCCCATTATTTGTAGAGATAAACTGTGGTTTGTGGTTCTACTTTATCCTTTGTTTCTTTAAATAGTGACAGCATGACACGAATGATTATCATTTTTACATCACACAACTTTCTGGTATCTAGAAAAAATGATTCTCTGATAGAATAATGACATATGTAGCCACCTGCTTAACTTTGACAATAAATACTGTGAACACATTCATGGTGCAAAGATGCTGTCCAGCTCAGCGAATAGGTCAAAGTTAGAATTCCAATAATCCCCTCCCTTATTTTTGCACCTTTAGTGAATTGAGGCCTATCAGTCTTGCTAAAAACCTTTTAAAGGAAATGTGGTCGTTGATGGACATGTCTGTTGCAGGGAATGACACTCTAAACTTTTGGTTATGGCAGGGTCATCTGCGCATCGAGGTCATCCAAGGATTTTTCCAGCCAAGGTTATATGTGATAAGCCTTGTATGATGGATTAGAAGAACTAGTTAGAAGAACAACTCCTCTGCAATTCCTCCCATCAGTAGGCTTGTTCAGAGTCTCTATGCTGTGAGGCTGAGCTTATGGGATTACAGTCAGAGTTCAGTGGCAGCTAATCAGAAACAACCAACAGATACTTTTAATATCCCACTGTGCTTGTTAAAACATTGTTGGGAACTGCCACTGCAAATGTGGATTAAGTAGTGAGTGGGTTTTAAGTTCTGAGACAATGCCTTCAAATAGTTTTTTCATCTCTTTTTCGCTGAAATATTTTGACTGTTTTCCGTGTGATCAAACTGACAGAAGCTCTAAAATTCTAACATTTATGTAAAAGAGAAGTGAAATAAAGATTTCATCTGTGTCACAATCTTCAAATATGACTTCCTGTGGCCTATGAAAAGAACTGCACTGACAAGGAAACAAACTGTCATGCTGTTTGAAACAATATGGCCTCAGTCACTCCGTGCCCCAAAACAAAGCAATGATTTGTTTAGTATGTAGCAAATTATAAGGGTAAAAAAAAGACTTATTGTGTGCAGTGCAGCCTGTGACAGGCTGATAATTGTAGGTTGTTGGCCAGTGGGAGACAAACGTATTTGGATGGTGAACAAGATGAATGCAAAGTATGATATTCCGAGCAATTGAACAGATATATGTTTTGGAATTAAAGGCATAACGAGTAGGATTTTCCTAAAAAAGAATGTTCAGACTCAGACTTCAAATCATCACTTATGACCCACTAGAAGTGTGTGGCGGTGTCTGTATCTGCAGAGACCCTGCCCTCTGCGTATATTCTCTTATTTTGCTGTGCTCGGGACATTTCTGTGCATCAACCTTTGGGCAGTGGTGTGTAGCCCCCAGCCAATAACAGTATGCAGGGTGTGAGGTGGGAGGGACTCTATAAAAACATAGCGACCGATTGCCAGATTGTAAGCACGTGGGGCCACAAGAAGCGCATGCACTTTGAGCAGGGAAGTTTTGAATGTTGCGTTACAAACGGCAACCGACGAATCCTATTTGTTATGCCTTTAAGTTTCATCATACAGTATTTCTCAAATACAAATGCTGGATCTGCACATAATATTGGTACATTTTGCCAGCTAAAACCTAAACTAACAACAACAGTTTTGGAAATACATTTTTGAAAGACAGTACTATCCATAAAAATGCATAGGGGACCAACACCAACCAAAGCACATGACTGAAAAGCCAGTTTTACAGACGATATCAATAATATGTATTTTAACATCTTTAGGAATTTTCTATCACCTAAAATGCAGAAAATAACACTCATTGGATATACATAGTAACATATTTGGTGAAAAAGTGGGCACAACACACAATAACATTTATTTATATATATATATATATATATCTTGAACAGTTGCCTCTGTATAACACAATGCCAAGTTTGGTAATTGTTTAACTAAACAATGTGCTGAATATTGAACACAGCAGACGAGGCTGTTGAGTGTCTGTGGGATCAGCGGGCACCATAAGTCATTTTTTAAGCACAAATGCCAAAAAAAATCACAGATTCTAGCTTCTCAAATGTGAGGATTTGCGGATTTTCTTAGTCAATGGAATATCACTGAGTTTCTCTTGACTTTGGTGATTCCACATGCATGTCAAATTTTTTTTTTTGCTTACTTGTTTTGTACCTAGTTATGGATTTTTGATGCCGTCTAATGTAACACAATGATGGAGGTTTACTGTAAGCATCTGATTAAATTACCTAACACTATGATTCCCAAAGGGCTGATTAGCTTGTGTGGTCCAGTTGTTGATTTATTCATTAGTATATTCATATATACATATGGGAGATCTGGTTCTACTCCGGTATTATTTTGTGCAATTAAATATCTAAAAGTTAAAAAAAAAAGAAACAAGAAAGAAAGAAAAAGGAAAGGAAATTGTTGGCAGGTCACTCGACGGTCACAGGAATTGTCTTCGCTGTCTTTTCCAAAGGTCCACACTGAATTATTTAAAACAGTTCTCTTGTACTTTCAGTCTGCGCGATACAGAGCCTGGGATGTGTCATGAAGATAAAAATTATTATTTGTGCTCTCAAATTAGTAATCTGTGCATTTGGTTTTAATAATTTGCGCTCTCAAATTTGTAATTGGTGCTGATTTAATAGCCTACTGTTTTTGGTGTGAAACTCTTTCAAGGTCTTCCACTGGCTGCCCAAACAACGCCACTCCTTAATGAAAACATATACTATCGTTAACTAGGCTGCCTCCGCACACGGGACAACGTCTGAACGGCAGGCTTTTTTCTACATTTCAGCTCCGAGACAAAAGCTACAATTTGTGTAAACTTTCTAAACTTCCTACGATAATGCTGATTTTTAAAATGACAGACCTTGTCAGCCATCAAGACTGCATTCCCTCTGAGTAACAACAGGAATCATGTTGATCAGTGTGACCAACGGGTGGCCAGCAATTTCCTGTGTCCCTGGGGGTCCCAGGATCAGCACCTTGGACAGAGATTATGATCCACCTGGAAAGCAGGAGGTCACTATTGACTGCTGATCTAGTGATACTCATTACCCTTCATCACAACTGAACATTACTTAGAGATGAAGTCGGTGGCCTGTATAAAAGTAAGTTTTTGTCATATTTGCTAAAACTGTCACTATGTCCTGACAGTAGTACATGAGACAGATAATCTGTGAAAAAAACAACCGAACAACCAAGCAATGAGAAAACTGCCCATCCCTCCTCTGCCAACAACAGCTTTCACGACAAAGACAACAGAAGAAGACCAATGAGGAAAAGCAAGCTAAAAAGAAAGAATTATACCGAGCTGCTCTGCGGGGAAGGGCTTTGGAGGCAGGGCTGTAGCGCAGCGGAGAGAGAGGGGGAGGGACCTGGAAGTTGTACTCAAATTTTCAAGCTAAGTCCACTCTCCTCAATCCTACCGGCTTCAGCTTGAACACCAGTTAAGTTTTGAGTTCATTGGCAGCGTGTTATCCAGAAGCCTGCATGCAGATAAAGTCACATTAACTTGGAAAATAAAAACACAGTGGACATAAGTGGGTCTTGAAAATACCACACAGCTTTCCAACAATTTGAAAGTCGCACATTTTTCCATTTCCAGATGAATCTAAACATGAAACAGGAAAAATCCTTTAATACTGTTGAGGTGGGAAAGTGCCAGGTGTGTGATGCGTGTTGGTCTGTATGATAACTCTAGGTTAGTCTGCAGTCACAGTCCAGTCTAGTTCCAGTCCAACATATCCCGCCCCTTCCACACACAAGAGACTCTCCTGTGGGTTAATCTAAACCAGGTTCTGAGGGGCTTGAGCAAATAGTAAAATTTAATCTGAATTTGATCTGATGGTGTTGCCTGAGATTAGCTGTCTGACTGTCCGTCATAATTAAACCAGTTAAATTAAATCAGGCTGCATGATTCTGAGCGTATAACCTTGTAATGCAGGAGCGTTTACTAGGTGTGTTTTGGAGCAGCAGCTGGAGCATCAGAGAGGTCTCTGATCTACCCTCCAGATAGACGAGCCAGAGAGCTCCGAAAAATATCACGTTTATAATAAAGCTTATCACGTCACGAAATAACTAAAGTCACTACTCACTGCCGCACAGAAGAGAGACACAAATTCCTAATTCGAGAGCATGAATTCAATTTTTTTTTCCCTTCATGACACCTTCTGGCCTCCGTAGCTATCAAGGGCTGTCCACTGATCATGCTGTCCTATTAGTGTTAATTCATTTTTGCTTATGAACATTTGATCAGTTCCCTAATTCTGCTAATTCTAATTAATTAATTACTTATTATGTTAATTACATGAATTATGTTATTTGGTATCAAAGCTGATTTCTAAATAAAGTATACCTGAAGAAATAGCCAGTTTAAAAAAGGTGTAAAAAAAAGAAGAAGCTTATTTTACAACTATAATACATGATCAATGTAACATGAATGTCGAGGAAAAGGCAAATTAGGTCTCTTAAATGATTCAAATTCTCCATTTTGTTACCTGGATATTATTTGTCTCTGGAATAGTAAAACAGTGAAGAAGACCAACAAGGTCAAAATAAAAAAAACGGGGTGACAATAAATTCACACACCTTGGGAGCCGCTTTAGTTGTATGGGCTCTCTGTTCTATGCTTTGTATTCTGTCTAGCATATGGTCAGTATAGGGATGGTCATGTTTTCACTCAGCTGTTGCTTAACTTCTGTAAACTATCACCTACATTCTGCAGCATCAGTTGAAACTATGACACAAGATGGTGACTGGCCAATACCAACAGGTTTCATAACAGCTCATGTATTGAATTAAAATCTGAATCTGTCCTGCCACAGTAGTCATTCTATAAAATTTGAAAAGTTATTTATAAATGAGTCAGAAATGATTTCAGTTGCTTGGAAGCAGTGTGAAAAAGCTGTATAAAGAAAGAGCGACTTGTTTTTCAGAGATGGAGAGAAACCTTCAACTTCATGTCTGAGTATACACGTTGGAAAAATAAGGAAAAGCACAATATGCTGTTGGTCATGTTGTTGTATGTGCGAAGTTGTTAATTACAGCAATAAACAAAGATGTGACTATGGTCGGGACTGTTAAGCATATGCTGCTGTTTACCTTTGTGGTGAATTTCCTGACATTGTGCTGACATAAATGAATGATACAGAGATAAATGTAAAGGCAAAGGGAGGTGAGGCAGAATAAAGTCCACAGTAGTGCCACGCATGTATCTACTTCACAGCTTTTGATATCCAGTCTTTCCACACTTGTACAGTACATCGCTCAAACTAAAGAGCAACCTGAACTGTAACTTGAGCACACTGAAAATCATGAAATCACTTCAAATGCAACTGCTGTCAGAAAGCTGTTGGAAGAAATAATAAAAAAAAACATCTTATCAAAAGTATGTGAGGAAAAAACAAGCTAGGTTCTGGGTGTTTGGGTTTGAAAGGCTTCAAATGTCCAAAGACTGGGCAACTCACTGTCTAAAAGAGCTCATAAGTGCAGTGACATTACTGTCATGTAGGCAGTGATATGCTGCCAAAAATGTAGTGTAACACGTTTTATTTTTTGTACAGCCATTTTTTCAATGCAGTCCCTGTTTGTTCCTTACTTAAATTATTAAATGATTGTCATTACACAACAGTACAGAAAGCAGAAGGTAGTTGTGTGCACACTCTGTCCTGTAGGCCAGATGCATAACAGACTCTATGAAAACAGCAGATTGAATGAAGGACCCAAAAAAAAACTCCAAAAAACACAGTATCCACCCACTGGATGAACGCCTGGTCACACCAAAAAGTGCCACAAATCCATCCACAAATCTTTTCGAAACAGGTGGTGCCACCGGCTTGGACTAAAATAAAAAAATAAATAAAAAAAAGATCCTAACAGATCTTCATCCACCAAATGGCAAACATGATACCTATAACTTGTCCTTTGTCACTGTTACACAAAATGCCAAAATTCAATTGTAGGATGTTAAAAACCATGTACACAGTAAGAAGGATTTGATGACGCATTTTGAGCCTTAATTACTCAAAAATCTATTCTTACTGTCAGTGGACAAACAATCTAGCTTTAGTTGACTGTGCACATATTTTTTCAGCCTGGCATGTTGAGTCCACAGTACACAATTCATGTCCAATTCTTCATTATTATGCAGAGCGAATGTCCAGTATCAATGCTAAATTTGGCGATACGGCTGCATTTGGCTGCATTTTCAGAGAGTTAACAGCTTGCTACCATAGGTAGCTGTTCAATACTAATCAGCAGCTAGTGCTAGCAGATAGTATAAAGCAGTGGGAATCTTTTTTTTTAAACAATATTTGCAGCTCATTGTCTTTATAGCTCTGAACCAGGAGATCTGAGGCATTCAAGCCTGAGCAGCAGCATGTTTTGTAAGTCTGTGAAACCATAACATTAGCTCAGCAGCCAAAGTGGAGAGCTGTCAACAGACTCATTAGATGAATTTTACATTTCACATATTCATGTTAAATCACTGGACGTGACTCACCAGCGCTTTGTCCTTATTTCATTTTTATAGTGTAGTTCTAGTACATTTTTAGTATCTCAAAAATGTAGCTATTATCTCACAAAATGTGAACTGAAGTAATTTGAGTCCTATATTCTAGTCAGAGATGAAGTTTGAACTTCTTTGAAGTTGACTTCCAAGCAAAATACAGTACTGATAGAATATTGGCACAGTCAATGACACAGCCCTGGTGTGGCAAGGGATGTACTCTATTTTACTCACCCTATTTTTCATGTAGAGTCACTGATGACATTTGATAGCAACTCCTGTGTGCGGTCTGTTGTTGTCAGACCTGACTGTTGAATATACGTGTTTGATGGATGAACGCTTTATACTGTAATGCTTAGTTTGCTGTTATTCTTTCCCTCCAATTGAATATTACTAGATGGCAATGAAAAACTATAATGCAATTTTTTCATATGACTGTTCATCATGAACTGAGAATCAGCGCTATACAAAGACCTTGGAGTGATTACTACTGTTTCCATATGGGTACATGGATAAATCAAAACCCAGCTTTATACATATAGCCTATTTATTGCAGAGACTGTTCATAGTTCTGTTACATAAACGACTGATACAGACACACAGAATACACGGATATTACAGTACATTACATTACATTCTTAAAGCAGAAGTCGGTAGGATTGAGAAGAGAGTGGACTTAGCTTTAAAATTTGAACGAGTACAACTTCCAGGTCCATCCCCCTCTCTCACTGCTGCGCTCCCGCTCGCCTCCAAAGACCCTCCCCGCAGAGCAGCTCGGTCTAACTCTTTCTTTTAACTGCTTTTCTTCATTGGCCTTCTTCTGTTTACTTGTCTTGTCGTGTAAGCTGTTGTTGACAAAGGAGGGATGGGCAGTTTTCTCATTGCTTGGTTGTTCAGGGTTGTTTGTCCGCCATTGCGTCCGCTCACTGAAGATACGGAGCTTGACCGAGGTAGCACATGAGAGGGGAGCTGCCCGCAGCGTGTGCAGGAGCAGTGATTGACACTCCATCAGATACTCCTCCTGGCTCTGATTGGTTGTTTTGATTCGGCCACGGTGGATCCTTGCAAACGGCCTTAGGGGCAGCAGGTGGAGCCAGAGGAGCCTGATTTTTTCACAGATATTTGTCTCATGTACTACTGTCAGGACATAGTAACAGTTTTAGCAAATATGACTAAAAGTTATGTTTATACAAGTTACCTACTTCTGCTTTAACTTGTTTTTGTGTTTTAATGTGTTGGCTCGCTAACCCTGATTGCTGCGAATTGTATATTATATGGCAAAGTGGTAACGGATACCTGTCAATGGGTTTTGCCACTCAAGCCAATATTCCATATTTGCATCACCACTTGAAGGCAATTCACAACACTTGATAACATATTTTTCAGCCAGTGCACTGTGTGTTCACACATAACTCAAAGTGTGGACACGTCGATCTGACTTTGACTTTCTTTTTCTGCAGAGCTAAAGGCTGCACTGAGTACTGTGGAGCGACCTGTCCTGTGGCTTGTATGAATTGGATCTGCAAGTTCTGCACATTTTGCTCAGCCGACCAAAAAGAGCAATTTTAGGTATTAGTAGATAAAACGCAGACACAGGACTCACCCCTTGCCTTGCATCTACAATGACTGTCTGTGTTCTTTTAAGACAAAAGTTTCTCTTAGAAATCAGTTGTTGAAACATTAATCACTGGTTCATGAATTTCATCCAGCTGCTGTTGCTCATGAATCAGCAAGCACTGCAGCATGCGAATTATACTGAAATGTCCATTAATAAGTGTAGAAGTAGGATTTTCCTATTTAGGTAAACTGGCACCATGCCATTTGGTCTTAAGGGGAATGTACCATAATGCTGCCTCTGTTGTCCTTGTGTCTTTCCCAACATAGGGGATTAAATAAAATGTGGTATAGTGACGGTACATGCTTAATAACTGAATACTTCATTATGTTCTTTAGGTTTCTGATTCAGATGAGGAGGCTACACGAGGGGTGGACGTCGGCCTTCTTATTGTTACAGAGGAAGATGAACGCAAGCGTGAGTTGCTGTCAAAAGATGTTGTCGTTCTGCACAAACGGACAGATATTCCCAGTGCCTTTGCAACACTCACGGGTCTTCAAAAAAGCTTTCACGGGCATCGGTAGTGACAATTGTTCGGCAAAAGTTCATGAACTGCAAAACAAGATGCGTCAGTTCACAGTGCAGTGGCAAGTTGACCAAGTCAGCGGCAGCCACAAGCTATCGCTGTCGCTTGCAGTTGGTCTGCTCAAGTGATGCAAATGTTGATACTCTAACACTACATCATACTCAAACCTCACACACCAAACACACCACCATGCCCACACACACACCTCATGGTCTAAACGCTGAACACAAGGCTGATGATAGAAAGAAAAACAAAGGGCCTATAATAGTCACAGAAAAAATATACACTCCCCTCCAAAAGTATTGGAACAGTGAGGCCAATTCCTGTATTTTTGCTNAGCAAAAATACAGGAATTGGCCTCACTGTTCCAATACTTTTGGAGGGGAGTGTATATATTGCAGCTATGTTGGAAAAATGCTGTTATGTAAAATGTTATTGTGCATTATTTGTTCAGTGTAAGAGAACATCTGCCACTTCAAAGTTAACTACAGCACTTAAAGTCATACAGTAAGCTTTTATATTTCATAATTTCTGCTCATTGTACCTCTTCAGTTGTTCTTTTACAGTAAAAGCACAGTACCGAGGCTGTTTTGCATACAGTTTTATTAGATAAATGATAATAGCCAGAGAAACATGTTAAATGTGGCATTTTGTCATAATATCCAGAGGTCTAATGCAAAGTAATACCAAAGAGGCCACTGTCAAAACAAAATATTAAAAAAAATATATCATTGTTGAATATTCTTTGTTGATGAATCAATTTTGTGTGGGCAAATAATGCAGGCGTGTTTGCTGTGTTGTGTCTTCAATGAACTTAACATTGCAAGTAAGAAAAAAAGTGATACTGAAAAAGTATCCTGGCTGCTGTAAAAATTGTAAATTGATGCAACAAGACGTTTAATTAAAGCTGATACTTTAATGTTTGTTGAACTGACGATATCAACATGTTTGCTGGTTTGACTAATCATTTTATAAATGAACACAAAGTATTTTGGTATCACTAAAAACCTGAAATACAAAGTTGATGAAACTATTCTGTCAGCTTCACCTTTGACAACCCAACATATTATTCTAATCAGAAGGAATTCAGGTAAATGTGCAAAACAACTGAGAATTCTTAGCTTGCTTAACTCAAGATTTTAAGGCAGCCAGGTTACAAATTATGTCAGGTTGAACCGGCTTGTTCGTTTTTACAGTGTTGGGGAATTAGCTAAAGCCAGTCCACACACACAAACACATGTATTTACCCTTTGATAGTAGAAATATTTTCACCTTTTCACCACAAGTATCTTCTCTCCAGAATGTGATTATCTCAGTTTTAACAATATTATCAGTGCAGATTCCCATTTACCAGCTGCTGAACCACCATCAGTCTGCAAATGGTTTGGATGATGATTATAATTATCATTGCCCTGAGCCACTGCTCTGCTCTATTTCATGGATTTCTATGGATTTCAATAAATGTTACACCTGTTGGAAGAATGCGCCCTTATTCCAAACCAACACACTGAGTACTTCACTTTCATTTGTTCGATAACTTCATCAATCGATCGATCAATACAGATTTGTCTGTTTCAGTGTAGGGTGAAAATTGAAATTAATACGTCACCTCAATTTATCGTCAGCTGGCACAGCGTTTCATGGTTACATGCTACGAACTGGTTTGTCAAGCATTCAGAGGTACTGCCAGCATTGCCATTGTCCTCCCTCAACGTCTAATTTTACGGGTCAAAAGAAATAAATAAAATGAAAAAAAAAGGGGGGGTGACTCACTTCATTCTGTACCTGGCTTCTCCTTTTTTTGCTGCATGCCTGATTGCTTTGACCTCTTCATTATATTGTAAGGGTCCACTGCAATATAATCTCACTGAATGACTGAATAACCTCCCATCCGCCCACAATTGTCACTCAACCAGGGTCATGTCCGAAAACTAATTCTCACATAATGAGTAATTGGAAATGAAGCTATAACCTACTACTTTTGCGCATACTGGGTCACCATCAGCACCACCTTTTATTCTGTTTGTGCTTGCATCTCTCTGTGGTATTGGATAACCTGGTGAAATAGAGGCATCAAAAGAACAGGACCATTAATACCACTGATGGTAAGGTGGCAGGTACATATTGTGCCAAGACAACCAAACAAGAAACGGCATTCAGAATAGGATAAACGATTGTTTCGCACTCCAGACTCAGCTAACTGGCTTCATTAGGACTGTGGTTGGTGAGGTTTGATTGACGGTAGCCTGGCAACGTAAGCGCACAGTCCCACAACTATCAGCAGAAAGGCTGTCTCGAAATGTTTCCCTTCTTTACTCATTCTCTATTCCCCATATAATAGACACTCAGTAGTAAATTGAGATTTGGGACACTTGAACCATCACCATGTTGCATCACCACTGAAAAGTGTAGTGTAACATGACAGTAATTTTCACATCTACGGTATGAAATGTGGCACAATGCATTATGGAACTGTTACCAAGAAGTACCATGCATGCCATGGACACTACTTTTGTCGTTCCACTATGGAAGTTTTGAGGGCACTATATACTACATCAATTTCAAACTGAAGAATTCAGACATTAATGAAATGGCGGAAAATGCATATAGAGCACTATATAGTAAATAGGGGTGGTTTGGGACCCAGCCCATAATTGGTGCAGAGAAGTATATGGTAACATGTGCTTCTTCATGGCTAATAGTAAGTAGCAGGGGATATTTCAGTTACACTGTTTCCAGAAAGTAACATGATTACTGATAAAGTCGTAAAAATGGAATTATTTCAAAATTGGTCTTGAGTTCTGAAATCTTAGTTCTTGACAACACCGTCTGCTTGCTGTCAGCTACAGCATTTGCGCGGCCTATTAACTTGATGCTAATGGGTGATGCTTCCACTCACTAACCTTTCTTTGATTATGATAATCAGATAAAGGAGACAACATGGCAGTTTTGACATTTGGTGTGTTGCTTTAATAAAGTTAAGATCAAACGATGCATGTAAACATACTTGTAAGTCATAATTAGAGTAATCAGAACCAAGTTGACACACCTAGATTTTCTTTCAGTTTATCTTTTGAACAACTTGAATTTCTTCTCATACTGATTTTATTTTTGCCCACAACATGACAGTGTCCGGTACAGTGCCATGGCGATACTTTGTAATGACATCTTCAGCACATGCTGCCTTTAGCTGATTACTAATTGTAATCAGTGTATTAGTGTGCATGAGAATGTACTCATTGCATTACTATGGCTTGTAGAACAACCTGAACCTGGATAGCAGACATCCCAGTTGTCATCTTAATTACACTTCAGTGCAACTTTTCTGTATCACCTGTTTAATGTTTTTTATTTGTGCCTGTTTTTAACAGCAATGGTTCTTTTTTGTCATTTTCGCTCGAGATGTAAATAAATGTCAGTCATTCTTTTTCCTTCCTTTTTTTTGATGTCTGTTACATTTCTCCCTTTTTAATCATCAAGTTCTCGAGGGTTTCTTTTTAACTCCACATTATAATGAAATGAATACATTTTCGAAAATAACTTTCCCAGACTGTGCATCATTATGATGAACTGTGCTAACACACCAGGCACAATATCACCACCAAATTGCCCCTGAGAATCAGCTATTCTGTAATATATCCTAAAACGAAAAAAGTCATGTAACACAGGCTTAAACCCCTTGCCTCAAGAGTATCTACCCTAGGAATACCCCTGAGCCAAGAAAGCATCTGGTGGAGGAGTTAAATCCATCCAGCAGCCACTGTCAGTGCAGGTCCCGGTGGGCCATGTAGAAGCCAGTGATAGACATCCACACCTTTAACGCACCTGGATACTTCCTGTTGTTAATCACAAATTCACCCACAGTCACAAAAAAACTGTCTTTTTGGAAAAATGAGTGAATAAAAATAGGCAATTCAGTGAGCTAGTGAAACTAAAAAAAACGGACTCCAGTGTTTTGTGATTTTAGCTAATATGGTGTGCTCATGGAGAGATATTAGTACCAGCAGAGATGTATCTGAATTGCAAAAAAATGTAAATTTTCTGTGCTGATACTGAACCCGTGAGTTATAAAACAACATGTTGAGTCAATGCTATTGTCTTTCACATTCAGCCATAATTTCACATCCAGTTCCTAATTAAAATTCATCTTTCTTGATTAAGATGAAACACTAACAAAACACAACCATAAAACAGCGTATTCTCTGTGCCACATGGCTTGTCAGTATGCCTTGTCCATTTTGTCATCAGAGGATACAGAATATTTCCATATATTTTATATGTTTTATTAAAATTCTGCATTGAAATGCATTCTCTGCTGGCTTGAATCTCTTTGAAAATACTGGAACGAATAAACCAGACACTTTTTTTTTTGTCTGGTTTTTTTAAACTTTATAAGCGATGGCCATAAATCTAAAAGCGGGGTAGCAGATTGAATATGTTTTTACACCTGAGCAGTCACTAGAATTATCTTTTTTTCCCCTTTGCTAGATAACAGCCAGCTACTACAAGTAACAATACACCACACCAGACATCCAAAGTTGTCTCCAGCGTTGTCAGAGAAGCCACTATTTGAGAACAGTGCTGTTCGATACGTCATGATTTGATTTCTCTGACTATGGCAAGTTTCAAAGAGAAATACTAAGACAAAAAAGAATGTTGGCAGCCTGGAGCGGAGAAATGTGAAACCTCCTCCTTAATGGGGGAGGAAAGATCGACAGTTACTGTGTCACCACTTGTCAGAAAGAAGAGTGGAGGTATACTGTGGAGCTTGAGTTGTTCTGAAAGTAGTTTTACATGGTATCTTCTGCTAGCTGTCGGAGGAATGCTTGGGGAAAGCGGGAGTTCAATAAAAGATGTAGACTGTTGGCCACAGCAACTGATAAAGTGAGAATACTGAGCTGCGGTGGGGTGTCAGACCAAAATTAATTATTTCTCAGCAGCACTTTTTGTACCTATACAGTACACAGATTGGACCAGGTTAAACTTCTTCTTCTTCTTTTTTTTTTTTTACTGGAATCTGATCATTTTGTCACAATTACACATGATCCAAAACTGTGTTAAGGTATTCTAGCGAGGCATCTACGACTATAGTACCTGGTCAGGTTAACTGAGCTACCTCTTGTCAGGCTTGTCATGCTTTAGAAGAGAGACTACAGCAGGGCTGAAGACAAGCCAGTTAACTCTGTCACAGTGTCCTAAGTGAATAATAAATAAATAATCAGACTTCCTCTGAAGAAGCTGTTGCTAAGGCTAACTAGAAGCAAGGCACAGTGGTACAACTAACAGCTAAAAAAGGCAACAAACTGGTTTGGGCTTGGCCTCTCAACAATTACACATTTTTTGGCAATTTGGATGTTAGTTTCAAATGTAAAAGAAAAAAAAACAGATTAAAAATGCCGGAGACTGTAACATGGCTATAATCAATATTTGTATATTAACAACATGACTACTTGTATGTGAAAGGGATAGTACGCAGCGACAGTGTGTCAGTTCTATGACGCTTCAGCTCATTGTTTTGGTTTTCCATCCCACAACTTTACTGTTCTGGTTCACTCTCGCTGCCCTCATTAGCATCAGTAAAAAAGCCCCATAAACCCTCTGTATGCTACCCCACTCAACTTAAATGGTAATAATATGTTAGTATTGTGTTTACAGCATGTTTCCGCCGCTCCCAGGTAGCCAAAAAATCTGTTATTGCAGGTTTAAACCTTTAAAGATATGGCTGTTGATAACTGAGGTGATCTTCTGGTATAAACATCACAATGGTGCATGTACAACTTGTTGATGTCGCTATAAAAACTAATAAATTAAGTAAACTGTAGATTTGATGGAAATTCTGCATTCATTCCCACTTTGTTGCAGAATCACACCGCAACAGTCTTCTTAAAAACAGTATGTGCTTTACAGTACATTTTGACCTAGACATTACTCACACAAAGCCAATTTCCTGCTGGCTTTCTATGATGAGAGCAAATGTGGTTGCTAGGGGATGTGTGACTGTGTAACATCACCGTTGCATCTGCTGCTGGGCCTCCTTTTGCATTATGTCCAGATGTAGCACTTAATCGTATATATAAGTCCTACTGCATGCGTACGTGCTGAATGAAGCTGTTGCCTCATCCCCAAGAGAAACTGTTGGACAAACGGAAGCTTTCCTCTCCTCTTAGCTTCTGGAAGTTTACAGGTGTGACAATATGTTCATAATTCATTTCTTATGACACAAATGGTTAAAGGTTTTCTTATCGTGCTTGTCAGAGGGCAAGGTTGTCAAGGAAGACACATTTTTGAATGGCTGGATTTAAGGTCATGATCATTGAAATGCCTCGAGCTGTTACTCTTGTGCCCTAAAGTAATGTTAAGGGTAATGTTAGGTCGTCAAGCATTATTCTTCAGTTAAAATGCTCATGTCCTTCAGGCAAAATATGTTTGTGTGTGCGTGTCTGTGAAATGACGGTTTTATTTTGTAAATAATTACATAGATGTGAAAATCGACAACTTGCAAAGTGCAAATAGGCCTACATATATGTTATGAATTGTTAAAAGACACATCAACATTTCAGTGGCAAATTTGACTCGTCTTTGAAAGCCAGGTGGTGAAATAGGATATGACATTGCTTCTTTTAACGTCATGCGTTTCTTTGTTTTCCACAATATGCCACAAGAATAAGGCCTCAGAATCCATAATCATTTCATTTCATGTCCAGTAACCCCTCGAAACTGTGCCATGGCAACACCGTTTCCATGTAATCCCCAAGGAAGAAATAGAGCATAAACGATGAATAAAAACAGGTTGGATAGACAACAATGCCAGAGTGGTGGTTCTTGTCATAATGTCATTTTGGATGTATAGTAGCTGAATGCATTAGCCCTTCATATCACCGTGTGTGTGGGGTGATTGTTGCTTAATCAGAACATTGGTTGTGGAGAATTACAGAATTAATTAGAAAATTAATAACCTGGAGAGAGAGAAATGTCTGTTGCATGTCAGCGTCGAAGCCCAGGTCTGTCGTTTGCCCTTAGACTCTTTGAGAAAATTGCAGGAAGGGCAAACAAAAGGAAACAGCTACATGGATGATGTCAAACCCACAGAGTGATGCACGCCGACTTCTGTAAAACAAGTAATTGTTTGCTGGAAAAAAAAAAAAGACAGGATGAATGGTTTTATTTATAATAGCCACCCACCACATATGCTGCATGCAGCTTGTCCGTGTGTACAGTACAAAAAGAATTTACGTAACATAAAATCCACTAGATGAATAATAACAAATAAAACGATATGTGGGTCACCCAATGCAGAAAGGAAAGAAAGGGGAGAACTCAACTGTCCTCCACATTACGTATTCATACATGGACAAGCTAAGGCAAAAAAACACACACACACTCGGGTAGTCATAAGCATGGCGCAAATCTCTTTCCTGACTCATTTAAAGTTGTTTAAGGTGAACCACTGGTTTGTATTAGTCAAACCCTTGAACAATAGAGACAGAAGTGTGGTGGATTTAGTGAATATAAAAACGAGCTGAATTAAACTCTGTGAGCCTGTTGAACTTGAACTTAAACAGCCCTGTTTATCCATACTGTGCATATATTGACATTTAAGGTTCTTGCCTGGAGAAAAACAAAGAAGTCCTAAAGCATCTGTAAGAATACACATTATATTCGGAACACATCCCAGTGTCACTGACTGTAACTCTCGGATGACAACATTTCCCTCGGGTATTTTCCAAGACGAGCAGGCTATCACTCACCTGCATGGACGATACAAATTCCTACATTTGGACACAACGCTTGTTAAATATCATAGTTGCTGTCAATTTTCATTTAGCCGGCTGATTTTAGCTTTTAACGTTCTCATCTTTTTCAAGACAACTTGACAATGAAGAGTAAAATGACCAAGGATGAAGACAAGCTTGCTCTGATTGGTGTTTTGGGTCTCAGTAGTCTTGCAGACCCACTGCCAGAGAAGAACGTCAATATTGATTCTGCGAAATCCCACATCAAGTTTAGAATTTAGTATTTTCACTTTCTGTAATATCTGCGCCTAAGGTTAGTGAAAGATCATGGCAAAGATTATAGCAAATAAATTAAGGTTAAGGTGTGGTTAGGGTTAGGGAACAAAAACAATTGGTTAGGGTTGGAGTAACATTGTGTTTATGGTTAATTGCGAGCATTAATTGCAACTGAATTGTCAGTCAACCACCCCGCTCCACACCATTTCTTTCTGCTGTGCAAAGTAAATGGCACACTATTTTCTGCACTGGCAATGAATGTTAGCAGTGGATGTAAATCTCAAGGTGCAGAATCATCCAATATGAATGTAATTCCAATATAAAACACTGTCTATTCAAAGGTCTTGAGTGCAGAATCAGAAGCAAACAACGAAAGGAACATATCTCCAGTGTAATAAAATATAAAACAATGTCTTTATTACTGTGAAGCATGTGATGTTCAGTGTTTGGTGAAATGTGTCAGAGAGCTACTGATCTTATCCATCCATCCACTTTCCAGCACTTATCCAGGACCGTGCCGTGCCCTCTCCCTAGCTACATCCTGTAGCCCTTCCTGGAGATCCTGGTGTATTCCTGGGCTTGATGGGATATACAATAGTAATCCATCCAGTGTGCTCTGGGCTTTTTACAGCATCTCTTCCCATTTGGACACTCAGAATACCTTCAAAGTGGAGGGGTAGCGATTTTACTCGGAGCCCCTTACGGATCTTGTTTTACATTACAACTAATAATAATAATAATAATATGTAAAATTGTTCAACTAGTTCTCTTAACTTCCATTTATGAAGTAACAAGGAAAGTTATTTTTTAAGTTGAACTAGCTTACAATGTTTTACAGTTTAGAAAGTAATTGATCTCAGTCATTGCCTAAGTAATGAAACACTTGATGTGTAACATATTAGATACACCTTACAGTTAAATAACGCGTTGGAGGTTACAGGCTTCATTGTGGTGTTAAAAATGATACTGGATTACATTACGCTTTACAGGCCATCTCGCTCTAATGTGCGAGACCCACTTTGTAAAACTGTAAAATAAGCATAAATTGAAATTCCTTTGACAAGGTTTAAAGAAAAAAGTATTGGACGTGAGTTGAATAATGGAAAGTCATGCAAATTAGATGTGATAATGAAATGAAACCAAAATGTGACATCTACCTAAACTGCCGACGCCATTTTCCACAGTTTGTCATATAAATTAGTATACAGTTAAGTTTAGAGCATGTAAAACAATGTAGATCTGGATGCAAAAAAATTGTTGGAAATCAAACCCATGTCACCAGACCTGTGGAAAACACTGATCCACACATGTTGTTCTAATGCTGATTCCGAAAATTTCCTGGTGTGTTAAAGTGCTCGCCCACTATAATTGGTGTGCAGTAAACAATACTGGATATTGCATGTAGGACTATTTATCTCTGTATGTGTTGCAGCACATGGCATGTTTTTCATGGAGATTATGGGGGAGAGAGTAAGGCAGCCATGGTGAGACCTCCAGGAACATAAAGGTGTTTGTAGCAGTGACTTAACTGCACCGTGTACAGACGCTCAGATAACACACTGCAATGTAAGTCACCCTCTCTACCACTAACTGATTGGTGATAAAAACCTTTAGGGGCACTTGAGGCTTTCCGCTGGGATAGTTGGGGCTGTATTTCTTTCTGAGTTCACCCCTCAGGCCTACATGTTCAATTATGATTTTCAGCTCGTATGTTATGTGGATGTCTGTCTTTCTGGTATGTGACCCTGTAACTGACAACAGTCATCTTTACAATAAGTTTCCATTGTATGTTGTCCTGATCAACAAAGAAAACCTGTCTACATGCAGACTTCAGTTGCAACAGGTGAACAAACAACAGGTCAGTGAAAAATAATTATCAAAAATTGAGACAATTTTACTTGCAGTCTTAATGGAGCCTGAGTCTCTCTTCAGGCTCTATTTTCAAGGATCACTGGTGCACAGCTCACAGCTCGGAGTGCAGTCAAGAGGTGTGTGGTATAAAAGCAGCACAGCTGGAAACAGTGAGGAGGAATACATTACTGGTAGGTGTTGCAGGGGCTAGTATCAGTCATGACCAATCAAATCACCTTGTTCCCTTCCCTTTAAAAGCAGTACTTAGGGCCCCAACAATTTGAGTCAATTTTGGTGGGGAGAATGGTCTGGAGTGGATTCGCCACAAAGGCGTCTTCCAAGATGTGTAAAATCGCAAGAATGATCACAAACCACATTAAATTAAATGGTGTTGGAAAAGAATAACGCGTTTGTTTACCATTGGTCCCAGGGGATCCACTGCTCAACGCACAGAACAATTCAATTATGAAATAGGGCAAAGAGCCAATAAAGAACTGGCGGTGGACTCCACAGACAGTTTGACTGGAGGAAGGTGGGCATCCGCCAGCATTCGTCACCAGTCTCTCACATCTATATAGTATGCAACCACCTCCACAGTCCACACTATGCATGACGCACAGTAACAACTTGAACACCTCAATGAATCCTGCGCACACACACTGTAGACTCTGCTTTATCAACGTTGGGCTATCGGTAAATTATCTATAAAATTAGACACCACACCTTGCAGGCCATCAATCAGGTACCTTCAAGGTGTAGTTTATTAGCGCATGAAATGTGATGTGTATAAAAAAAGACCTGGAACAAGGTTGCTGTTTTAAATGTATAGACAAATGTTGGTTGATCGAAATACAGTATAAATCAGGGACTAGAATTATGTGTTTGTGGGAAAATATGTATGTATTTTGATTTTACACATGGAGTTCAGTTTACCCATCATGATGGGAACTCTGTAATGTCTTCTCTGGATCTGAAGGGAGCTTAAAAAGAAGAAGAAGGACCGGAGTGAAACTGGAACTTCTGGGTTCTGTTCCAGAAGTAAGAAAACCTCATTCAAAATCCCATTTTAACGTGTAACTACGCTAATAACTAAAAATACCGCCTTGGCAACAGTATGTTTTGTGGCTCACTTCATTAGATAAGGATATTTATTTTTGAAAATGCCTCTAATATCATTGTTTATTTAACATTTATGTTTGTAGCGGCCTTTAACGAACACCATTTCCCATAAGCCCTAGACATTCAAAAGGCCACGCCTCGACAGAAGGAGGAAGAATTTAATGGAGGTACATTACTAAATAACTGGAGTACCCCTTTAACAAAGATACTTTATATAAAGATTTTTTTCTTGCTTTTGGGGTTTGGAAAGTCCCATCATCCTTGTCATCAGAAAGGTTTGGAGGAACTGTTCCCGAGTGCGTCACATGGTAGAGCCACGAATATTACACTAAAGGTAACCTCACCTTGCATCACCAACATCTGACCAAACAGATGACACAAGTGTAAATCCCAGTAGTCCTTGACATTAAAACTGCAATGTTGCCATCTGATTGCTATAGACATACCCCCTACTGCGTTCCTCCCAGTAGAGTAGAAACATCAAAATATTCCCACATACAGTCACAAAAACGCTTCATTCATTCTCAGTCTCTGTTTCTATTGCTGTATCATGTTCACAGATTAGATTTAGACAGGGCGCCATTTTTTCTCTTTATGATAACGGTCGTCATAACAAGGTATATGCCAAATGAAGGTGTGCTTTTCTGCACTGGGTGCTGCAGTGAGCAACCGATTGCCATTGATTTTCACACAGTACAGCCTACTAAACATGAAGCAAAGTGCTACACCTGTCTTAAACAAATAATTCCTGATCGTTATATTGTTATTAACCCTTTTTTTCACCACGTCTCACCCTGCACATTTAAATGAGAATATTTCATGTTCAGGAAAAATATAATCAATGCATTATTCATATTGTAACAGAGGGATCTCTTGCTGATTTATTGTCACATCCTGGCTGTTAAAATCTTAATTTTCCGCATCGCATTTGAAGCAGCCCTAGCTTTGGCTAATTACCTGGCCGGACTTCAGCAACTTCAAATTATACCGTGACATACATTTTAGGCCACACCGCCCAGCCCAAATAGCTATATAATCGCATGTTTCTCTATAATTGTTGCTCTTCTTGTTTTTCATGTGACATAGAATATGTTGCATATTGGAAGTAAAGGGAAAAAACAAATTTGACTTGTAAGTCCATTGCCAAAATGTTATTGTTTCTTCATTATATCATGTTATCTTTAACCATTTATATATCTTTGCTTACTTTTCAGGAAAGCATGTGGCAGAAAAATGAATTAAAACAAAGATATATTATGCAAACACAGCATAATTATTTCTCTAGTAATAAATGAATGATTCCCCCAGTTGAGCGCTGCAGTACAAAATCTGGTAAATGCCCACAAGGGGGGAGTGGACTGTGAAATTTTTATGATAGAGGCAATTTAGTCAATAAAAGCAGATGTATCGCCTGCTGAGCACTTCCATAAGTAAGTGTTCACAGACTGAGTGAAGTGTCATCACTTTGGCTGGGACAGGAGCATCCTCAGGGCTTTTCTTGTGAAACCATCATCCAGCACTTCTTCCTACACACCACCTCACTCCACACAATTGTCACTGTACATTAGCGTGGATTTGTGCCCACCAGTGGTGGAGGTTTCTTCCAAAAGTAACATGCAACACATTTTGTGAACTAAAATCAATTGCCGGGAGTAACAAGTTACATTACACAGTGTATTTCCACAATATTTGTTAGTTTTAGTAGCATAAAATACAAACACACTTGATTTGTAACTCAATTTAGTGACTTGGACCACACATTTGACTAAAATGTCTCCATTAACTTCATTTGAACACCAGAAAAATACTAACTTGGATAACACTGCAGCGGTACAATACAGATACAAGAAAGTAGAAAAATATAATGTTTTATCCAATGCAATAGAGAAAGATTCACTGACTGGAGAGCATAGTAGTGAGCAACTATAGGAATCAAGATTAATCCTTGCAAATGACTATGTATTATTACTATGGAATCTTTCAGACACCTTAAGAAAATGTTTTTTCTAAAAAGTATGAATAACAATGCAGTGTCTGTGAACAGATGAGCTAAAGAGGACTTGCAATCTATTGAATTTGCCCAAATTCAACTTCTCTCTTTTTTTTTTTTTTCATCAGAGCCCAGGTGCATAATGAAATACTAATCACAGCTTACACTGTAAAGGAAAGATGACAAGAAAGCATTTCTCAAGCATAGAACCAAGATGTTACAGGTTCAGTACCTGTAATAGCTAACATGTGTCCATTAACAGCCATGTAAACTGTCAATGTGTCCTTGAGCAAAGACCTGAACCTTTAGTGTACCCTCTCACCCAGTGCTAGTTGGTCTGGGTAAGAGCTTCAGCTGCAGTAAATCTGCGAAATGTATGCAAATGAAACTAAGTCATTATGGATCAGACTCTACCCTCCAATTCTGCAAACCTTGTGAGTGTAATTATGGAATAATTTTAGGGACGGCTACAGGTACAGGCTGATGCCTCACACCTTTGATGTTGATGCTAACACACTGAATGACTGCTTGTAATTCCAACTCAAGATAAGATATGCTTGATTCTTGAGTTAAACATGACACACAAGTGCTGTTCAATTATTGCACATCACACTGCTTTTGGATCACAATTTTTCATCTTGATTGTGAAAACTGCTGAGAAATCAGCTTCGATGAGGAACCACTACACCATGTGCGCTGAATCAAATGCTGGTAAGTTATTGCGTTTACATGCTCCACAGTTTGTAATCACAGAGAATGGTTGTGACATTCGCCACATAATAACCCATCACTGCGCCATCGCCAAACTTCTGAAAACGACGGAGCATCATTATTAATTTACTGCTGTGCTTTCTACTAGAGCAACAGTTTTGTTACAGCAATCTATTCTGCAGTTATTAAACGGGAGAAGAAGAAAAAAGTCCCTTTGTAATACTTAACTGCTTCCTTGCAGATGTTATGCCAATGTTGCTGTATTGAGAGAAGGGAAATTATTTGCCCACTCAGTTCTGGCCTTGACAAGAGCTGTTTTCTGCTGACAGTCAATTTCGTATTTTTTCCAACAAATCCAACAACATACGGTTTTTGCTGCAAACAATGCTGTCAGAGATGAAGCCAACCCAAAAACCACAATGCACAGCTGCACACCTGGCAGCTAAGTACTTCTGTAGAGGAATATTGACTCAAACTGTACTTATTTTCTTTACAGTTTGGGTTATTTAGCGAAGCGAATGACTATCTTTTGAAAGACTTATGTCTTTTCACCATGTGAGCCATACCTGATTTATCTGAAGCAGGCTGGAAGAGGTAGGTGTGTGTTGCAAAGGCTTCTATGTCCAACAAGTGGATTGGACCCATACCCCAACATGCCGGACGCCACAGAACCCACTTAACCAGGAAATAGTTTTAATAATAGTTTTAATAGTTTTATAATAGTTTTATCACTTTATTGCTTTTAATTCAATAATAAGATAACTGAAACTTTTAAAGGGGCTGTGTGTAACAATTTACATGTATTAAGCGTTTTTTAATCGTTTTATAATTGTTTTTTTATCACCAATGTGTGAACAGATTGTAACATAACTTAAAAAGTGAGACCTTCCCCGACTTTCTCGGTTGACTGTAACACCCCAGGGGTCTGATTTCTATGTAAAGGACTCGAGACGGTTTTGCGCGCTCCCGAGTGCCTTCCCTCTCTTCAGCTCAAAAGTGCGCAACATCTATGATACTTCTTCATATTTATACAGAATTTAGATGACTTTATTTTGAATGCTGCTGGAGCAGCTACAATGTCTGCATAGCCCTGATCGATCCAAACTCCATTCAGAAAACACGCATTTTAAAAGCTGTTTGTTTCTCGTATTGCGGACAGACCTGACAAAGCATGAATCAGACTTTTTACAAATTGGCATCGTGTTGTAGTTATTTCGGCATCCTTTTAATCCGTTTATTGCAATTAAATCACAGCAAAATCTGTTTATTTTGGGATCATACCGCTGCAGTAAGTGGAGTCCGCTAAGCTAACGTCAACAAAAGACCGGCACACACCACAACACAGACTCACAACTCGACACAGGCAACACATCTGATTTGTAATATTCTGTCTAGTTCACTCACCGTTAGCGTTTTCATCCGGCTGACGTAGCTCTGCTGACGTTGCTGAGCCTGTCGGTGAAAGCTAGACAAACAGCGATAAGCTGGCTAACAAGCTATTAACATTTTTTGAACAACTTTATTGAAAAGCAAGCTGTCAACGTGATGCCTGCCAATCACGTTCAGTCTCGTGTATGTCACGTCACTGTTTTGGCCGATGCTGGCTCGCACCTACAGAGTGGGAGCACATGCACTAGCGCGAGCAACAAAATACTTTGCCTAAAAATAAATGTTTTGGGAGTAAAAATAGATAATAAATTATGCTGGAAACCACACATGTTGAGGAAAATGTCAAAGTCTTTTGCAATACTGTAATAAATTAAAGATTTCCTAAATTAAGCTTCATAATATACATACATTTCATACATTACGTACTGTATTGTATGGACATCTGGGGTGATTCATATTAAGCAAATAAAAATTCAATTTCTGTACTTTATAAAAGCCATGAGAGCTCAAGTAATGTATAAGGACAAATTCAAATTCCTACTTTGCAGTATCTAGAAGTTGTTTAAAATGAGAAAAAGTCAATATGATTTCAGAGGAATGTGCATGCTTAAGGAAAAGGTCAGGGCTCATGTAAAAAACATTGTATTTCTGTTAAAGGGGTGAGTTTTTTTGGCACAGTATGGAAGGGATATTGTAAAATCTTGCCAAAAGTTGCTTTTTACGTCTAATAGGTTGTGTGTTGTAAAAATTGTAGGCGTAGAAAGCTGTAGCTTCAGCCTACAGCTTTTGCTAGTTTATAAAGGAGCTGCATGCGGCCACTAAAAGCAGCAACAGGAGATGATATTTGAGTTTTCAGTGCTCAGCTAATGTGGTCTTGTCATTGCCATACATAGAGCTCTATCAATAACCTATCAGCAGCTGCAGTTGTTATGCTAGCACAGCAAACAGTGGGTAGACATCCGCGCTTGAGCGTTCCTTTGGGAAGGCAAGGGAAATCAGAGAACTAATCAGCAGCAGCTAGGACTGTGGAGGTGAAAGCAAGTGCAACAAGCTGGTGATGCTGATGGAAGCTGACACTGAGAATTGGGAGAGGATCAGGAGACAGCCTTACTTAAGGAAGCTGTTTCCTCAGCCTGGAAAACTTTGATTCAATGTAATGGAGTGCTCATCAGGAGGGTGAGAAAAAACAATGGGAATTTGGCTGGCTGGAAGGCCTGTGAAATTAAAATGAGAAGATTGGAATTTTTGTTGTTTGTGTGTGTAAGGTAGAGAACTTTGGCTCTGAAAACATGTTTCTATATTTCCTGAAACAGTTTGGGTACAATGCTTGTTCTTGTTTTCTGATGTTTGCACAGAGTTGTTTGGGCTCTGTAACAACAGCGTTATTAACGTCCCTGGGGGTGTAGATAGCAGGTAAATTAATACTAATTCTATGCAGAGATGTACAAATTAGCCTGCTTTTTTTTTTCCAGTGGCTTGTTAGTGAGGAACACCACACACACACACACGCAGAGACACGCATTCGCATCCATCCCGTACACACATGGGTATAAGTAAACATGACACACCTCTCCTCCCCCAGTCATACATACAAATACAGTACACAAGCCAACATATGCACACATGAACAAATACAAACACACACCTACTTCTTAATCTCTCAGCACCATAAACACAACGAGGGAGTGAATTATGAAGTGTGAGGATTTGGCTTGGTATCAGAGGGAGGCTACCTCGCTGCTTGTTCGGATGTTAATTAGTTTGGCCTGTTTGCATTTTTATTTATCTGGTGCAGAGAGTTTGAGCTGATAATCTATTCACACTGATATTGGGAGATAAAACTTGAGCTCATACGAGGTTGGCCAGTGAAACTGCTGCTTTTCTTAAATTATTCATCAACAGTGCAGCTCTGAGTGGCATCCCATGCATTTCAAAGTCACTTCAACCAACCGTTTATCTGCTCAAGGTACATGTTGGGGACGGATATTGGCATCTAATAAGGTATCGCTCCCCGTCCCTTCCTGCCTCACCCTCAGCATCAAACAGACCCATGATATATCATCCCCCACTCCATTCCCTTCAGTTGAATTAAAATGCCATATCACTCTCAATAGCACATACTGTATGGAGATGTATTGATATGCATCCAACATGGGGCGTGTAATGAGAAGAGATGACAGAGTGCCTGGACTGCATGTGCACCTGCCACATACTGCCGGCCAAGCCAGTGGGACGAGAGACGAAGATGAACAGGGCAAAAAGCAGCCGCC
>NTHP01000287.1:106403-206053 GCA_003416845.1 Oplegnathus fasciatus | reverse complement strand
AAAAAAAAAAAAAAAAAATTCAAGTTATGGAATTGGCAGAGGTGAAGAAGAAATGGAGATGACAGAGGACTTCCCAAAGTCAAAACACTTTCCAGCTGGACATGGGGCCATATTCATCACTAGTCCTGGATGTAATTGGAGTTAAAGGTATCGACGTCCGCGTGGCAAGACCCGTCATCATGCTCCAAAGACCATCAGACTGCCAACTGTCAGACACCCAGCCCTCCAGCCAGTCAACCTCTGTGTCAGATAGCCAGTCTGCCAGCCTGTCAATCAGCCGACGTGCCTGTAATCCAGTCATCCAGTCAGATGAATAGTCAAGCTGCCAGCCCACAAAATAACGCTTCCGTGGGTCAGCAGGCTTCTACAAGCACCTCCAAAGAAGTCTCTCCTTCTGACCCATCAGCCGTTCCTCTGTCAGTCAGACATCCTGTGAAGAGAGGAGCCCTAATGGAGGACATTGAGACCCTGAGGTGCAAGCTTTATAAAGCAGAGCTACATTAAGTTGAACAAGGGACTCTGAAATTACAGGCTGAGAAAGAAAAAAAAAGGAGCTCGAAAAAATGTAACTCAGCCTCGAAACCATGAAGCTGCAAGAGGACCTGAAGTGCACATTTAACACAATTGAAACACAGGCTAATAAATTACAATTGGTGCTGTCAAATTAATCAAATGTGAAACGTATTACAATTTACTGAAAACACATTGTTCCAACTCTGTACAAATGACAGGTCAAATGATTTAAATGATGTCTAACATTAAAAATACATTGCAACATGTGTATGTCTCTATTCACAATGTTTACTGTAGATTACATTTTTTAAACCATATTTTTATTCTTCTGTCTGATTTATTACATCTTTACGCAAAATATGTGTTCCAAATGTACGCTTGAAATCCCTCTGCATCCCTCCTGTAGACTGGCTCGTCCTCCTCTCTTTTTTTCAGTGGCTGGCTCCTGCCATGAATGTTCTGTGTTAATAAGGCGAGTGACTCCTTTCAGCTGGAAAAATAATAGGTTTTTATAGAGGATTCATTGGAATAAAGAATACACTGGGTTCACAAAAGAAGTGAAATTAAGGTGAGCGTTGCTACTAATCTTAACACCCAGTAAACTACAAATCCACAAAAATAGTTTACCATTTCTATTACATTATTGTCACATTAACATTTTTTAAATATTCTTAAACCAATGCCCTTTAAGATATGTTTAGGTAATTGCTTAAATCAGTGCATTAAATAACCAGGGTTATTTTATAATTTTGGTGATTAATGTATGATCGATGACGGGCATAAATATCCATATCGTTGGAAATATCAAGTGGGTGTAGCAGGTCACATATTACTCGCAGGCGAATACGCTGTCAGTTCTCAATTAGCTCCTTTTGTCGCGCCAATCGGGCCATATGTTGCGTTTTTTTCGTTGCAGCAGGCAAATTGGTTTGGTCGCTACGCAGTCGTTACATACCGCTTTAATTTAGTTATGCGCAAATTTCAACTTCGTAAACACTTGTGTTTTAACTATGCTAAGTTTGAACAGCTGGTGCAACTGAACCCTGTACTTTTATTGCTTTTCAAGAGGACTTCTGGTGGTGCTTTTAGTTATAAAATTTCTACAAACATTTTTCTTTGCACTTAAAAAAACAACACTTCTTAATGAACCATTTACTTTGTCTGTGACTCATAAAAGCTTAAAAGGCAAACTCTTTTCAAGCCATTATTCACATTATTTATTTGCAGCATGTCTAAAATTAGATTTACATAACATCTGACATTTCGGGAAGTGTTCTTATTTGCTGTCTTACTAAGAGGTAGATGAGAGGATCAATGTTAGTTTCATCTGTGGTCGAGTATGTGGTTCTGTCACATTATTGATGGTAACAGAGGGAAACGGATAGCCTAGCTCTGTCAAAGGCCCATCCCAACAACTGCAAGCTGTGAGACATGGAGAAAAGAAAAGGGCAATGTGGTTTGACATACGGCTTAGACAGTGAATCTGTTCCTTGACCATCAACAGCTGGGCTACATGCAGCACCTCTGAAGTCCTGTTTTCGTCTTGAAATTGCCAGTTTCATAACCTTAATGGAAGTGCATTTGTTGTTTGAACATACACGTAACCACATGCAGGACTCAGGATGTCAAAATCCTACGCTTTGTATGCCCATCCACCCCAACCTCCTCCTACAACTTGCATGTGTTACGTACATGTAGCACTTCTGACACAAGAAAAACCTTGCCAGGGAACATAATCCGGGCAGCAATTACATTTCCCTTCAAAATGCAATTGGCAAACCAAATTAGAAGTATATAAATGCAATTTTCTAGGGGACATGGTTGAGCACAGAGATGGAATTGATCTTAATCTTATCTCATTTTCAGTAAGACAGCAAATCAATTTCCCAAAACGAAGTTTTCCTTTAAATTGGCAAAAGTGGTAGAAACAATGTTATTTCTTCCAGGCACCATCAAGACAGCCCTGCCTGGCATGGACAGAGAAGTCAAGGAAAACTACCAGGTTGTGATCCAGGCTAAGGACATGGCCGGACAGATGGGTGGGCTTTCAGGAACAACTACAGTCAGCATCACCCTCTCTGATGTGAACGACAGTCCGCCACGCTTTGCTAATCGTGAGAAGCCATTGCTCCCTATGCTGTATTAATTCGTAATAGACTTTTACACACGAGTGAACTTTTGTCACAAATCTCTGAAGTAAAGACACATCTCTCACACGTACACGTAGACACGAGTCTAATGAATTTGTTTCATTCACTGTCCTGTATAGATTCCTTTCGTGTGACCGCTGTGGAGTCCACAGAGATTGGAGGTGCTATTGGCCGTATTAAGGCTGACGATCCAGACGCTGGCCACAATGCTGAGATGGAGTACAGCATCGTGGGTGGTCATGACATATTCAACATTATCACTGACCAAACCACACAGGAGGGAGTCATCATAATCAAAAAGGTAACTTATTTTTGTTCCTCATTTTCTTTTCCTTTTACGTGCTTTTAGTCTTCTTTTATGTACTTTGCTGCTTCGTGCTTTGTAGTCCGCAACCAGCATCAAACTCAGCCGCTGTTATCAGTCATGTAACTATTACTTGATTGATAATGGCTGTGCAATCAGACAAAACACTTCTCGTGACAAGTGACATGTTTTCATGCAGCTGCAATGACTATGCAATGCCTTCCTGTCTTCAAGAAATGCTGAAGTGTTTCAAGGAAACCCTTCAAATAGAATATATTTCAGACTAATACGTCAACTAATACAGAGTAATACCTGGAAGATTCATTTTGACACCTGTATGAAAAATATGATTTTAAAACTCAAGACAAAATTCAGATGTGCATCCAGTACAAGATTGATTTTTTTGTCCTTTTTTGAAGGAAATACCAGCTAATGCCCACATTTTACACCTGCTATCATTATTTCTTTAAAAGGTAGTTTAATTCTTTAACCTTTAGGACTTTCTCTTGACTCTTCAAGTGTATGTTTTAACTTAAATTTGAGCTGTCTTTTTATCTTGCCTTAATATGTACGCTTAACTTCAATGGAAAGACAGAATAATACAGTTTCAGATTAGAAGAAGTCCCCTGATAACGTTTATTCATATAAGAAAGACATATGATAGAATTTATTTTTGAGCTGTAGTGTAAAATCAGATACCCTAAGCCTGTGAAATGAATAATATAAAGCAGTCTTTTGCTGGAAACTCTTTTTAGTTTTCCCCTAAGATCTCCCAGATCAGTATTCCTCACTTGGATTTGTAACTTAGAATTTAGAGTACGAATAAGATAAAGGCAGACAAATGAAATGCAATGAATTGCCTTTCAAAATCCTGGAGGCAGACTGTTTTTATGGAAAAGTCTACAGCTCGACTTCTGATGCTCTTTCATCTCCAGGCACTGGATTACGAAAGTAAGCGGGACTATGAGTTCAGAGTGGAGGTGAAAAACACCTACTTAGACGCAAGGTTCATCCACGGTTTGCAATTCAAAGACTACACCACCGTCAAGGTAACAGTAGAGGATGTGGATGAGCCTCCTGTTTTCACCAGGAACCCTTATATCATCGAGGTGCACGAGGACACAGCTGCTGGCAGCTTCGTCGGCGTGGTGTCGGCCAGGGACCCTGATGCTGACAACAAGCCAGTCAAGTATGCTACAAGGGACTGCGGGAAGTGTTCAGACCTTAAAGAGTGCCAAGCTGTTAGAGCCAAATCCCATCCCTACTTTTTCAAAACAAATTAATTCTCCTTGGGAATTAAATCCTTACAATTTAGTAAATTTAGAAATTAATCAATGACCTGTTCAGCAAAGATTTCCTCACCAACCAAGTGGGTTTAATGCTTTATTGTGGTAATTTGATTGTTTCAAAACTCATTGTTCCATACTAGTATAAAATCAATAAGACAACAAGCAACACATGGTGGAAATACGAAGTCTCCTCTTATCAGCTTTTTAGCGAGAGGATGAAAATGTGCCCACTTGGCTAAATCTAATCCATCAGCCTAACCATGTGTCAGTGTGGAGGGGGGAAGAAAAGGATATTATTCATGGTTCCCTCCTGGTCATTTCCCAGTGGAAGATGGCGGCGGCCCTGTGAAGTGAATACAGACACTGTTTATTTTCCCAGAATTATGTAAGCCCTCTGTGGCACAGCACAAAGTCAAAGTGAAAGAGCCTAATTTGCTGTATCGATTCACACAGCTTAGTGCCGCCATTCCACACATATGGCGCCTGCCCGTCTCTGACACAGAGATATGCCACTCTCGGCGCATGCCACATGGCGTATTGTGTTGCATATTCAAATTTCAGTGGAATATGAAAGTTGACTATGACAAATGAGCAGGCACAAGGAGGGATGTATCATCTTTTGACAATAGAGAGCATGGAATATATTTTCTCTTAGAAACGGCAAGTAAAGCACTGTGTAAAACACATTTTTATGAAGTAAAGAAGTACTTGAGTATGTTTGTCTTGTGAAGACAAATCTGTGCAAGCAAAAAGGATCATAGCTGCACTTCATTTTATGAGCAATATTACAGGTATGCAGATGTCGTAGAGAGAGACAGGTAGCACATAATGTGCTATATGTTCAGTTGAAGAAGTGTTATTTTTGTTGGTGTTAACAATAACATGTTTGCTTGTATTGTTTCAGATACTCAATTGATCGGCATACGGATCTAGAGAGGCTGTTCAGCATTGATTCTGTGAATGGCACCATCACAACACTGAAAGCCCTGGACAGAGAAATGTCCAAATGGCACAACATCTCTGTGGTGGCCACTGAAATAAGTAATCGCGGTTCCAATTATTAAAACTGTTTTGTAATTTTTGTTGCAATCCATAATCTGACCTTTACTGACTCCTGCCATGCTGCTTTTTTTTTTATTTTTTATCTTTAACTCTCTTTAACTCTAAATCTCAAAAACATGCTGATGTTATTTTTTTATTTTTTTTATTACAGATAACCCACGTCAGACAACTCGAGTGCCTGTGTTCATCAAGGTGTTAGATGTCAATGACAACGCCCCTGAGTTTGCGATGTCCTATGACACATTTGTGTGCGAGAATGTCAAAGCAGGACAGGTGATTGAAATTCATGATCTTATAAATGAAATATTGGAAGAGGGATGAGTTTGGCTTATGTTATTATTTTAGTATAGGTTCAGGTTTATTTAGATGACTTTTCTTAAGCTGTGTCACAGTGACACAAATGCTCATAATTTGTCTTAATATTGAGCATAGCTGCTCATATTTCAATGACACAGTAATGTGTCTTTTAAGTGTTGCTGCATGAATCAATGCACACCATGCAAAGTTAAGTGCATACACAATTAGCACGCAGGGTATGGCAGCTGACTTTTTGCAACTTTTGACAATTTCTATGAGTCATATTACAGGCCAGAGGGGATCTCTCACAATAACAGCTTTGAAGAGGAAATTGTGTGCCAGAGGCGCATAATCCCCAGAATACATACAAATATAGTGTATACCTATATTACCTTTAATTAAATTAACCCGGAAGCAGGTAACACATGTGGTCGTGAGGCTGTGGTCTTCAGAGAACCATTTCCTGCGCTAGGAAACATTTTTCAGTGTTGTTGGGCAAAGAGCCAAACAGAAGTTGGCAGTGAACAACAGCAGTTCAGCTAAGGGAGGTGTCATCTACCAGTCACCTCCTGACACTTACAAAGGAAGCACGGTGCATACTGACATATCTGTGTTGGGGGACAGTCATTCACACTGCAGCCACATGTGTATATTGATTTGGAGTTTCAAGAGACAGACAAATCCCTTAATTATCCAAACACTCCTCACTAAGTGCAGATTAGTCTACTATGTATCTGATTGGCCTGGCTGATTTATTCTCAGAGAATGTTAATTTTTTTTTACAGCTTCCAAGGTGCAGTCTTGCTTTGCAAGGCAATAAACTACAGTGCCTAAAACTGATTTGAATGTAATTAAACATAGTAGTGCTTCATGTGTTTAAGATGCTTTTAGATTTCCCCTCTAAGTATGTTTCAACATATTTTGTTCTGTTCTTCGCAGCTGATTCAGACAATAAGTGCTGTTGACACAGACGAACCCCTTGTTGGACACAAGTTTGTCTTTACTATAAGTGCCACCAACCCGAACTTCACAATTGTGGACAGGGAAGGTAAGATATGCATTTTTGCATTTTGACTGAAAAACCAAACAATTCTAAATGCTTCTCTATGTGTCAAGTCTTAAGATTGATATGATGAGTTTGATATGATAAAATATGAAGGGTCATTCATTCAAATAGGGTGCAGAAAATCATAAAGTGGAACAGAATATAGACAAAATATTTGACAAGAAAAAAAAATACATTTCCATTGTGTGATTGTAATCTTGACTGACTTCTTGAAAAGCTTTTACCGTCGAGAGTTGGTCAAAATTCTATTTACAGAAGAGCAATTGTGAAAGTCATCCCACATTTATCCCGCGCTGTGTTATCGAAAAGTGCTAATGCTCCCACGGCTTTTTCAAACAACCCAAGAGAAATGTAGCGTTAGTTCAGCAAGCTTGCAGTTACAAGTTGGACAACATCAAATACTGGATCTGTATATTTTCTTTCAATTTAGTACTGCTTCAGTATGCCTATCCCTTGTTTTAGCCTTGATTCAGAGTAAATATCCACTAAAGCTCTGCAGCTGCTGGTGGATGTATTGCAGTGGACAAAATGAAAAGGGTGCAGCAGAGACTCAAAATGGAGACTGGAAATTTCACTCTAAGTGGAATTTTAACAACCAAACTTTTGGACTTTAATTAGTTTTGCAAGAAAGTGTGACCATGCGTAGCCACCATGCTTCTGTCCTTTTAGAATGAAAACTACTATATGATTACTAATTAAGCTGTGTTTGAATTTATTTTTGAAGAATATAGCTTTTGAGCAAATAACACAGGTTGTTAATAAGAAGCTTAGTGTTATTGTTTTAATTACTATTTAGACATCTCTACCCAAGATGCCAGTAATTCTAAATGGCCCTGCAAAGTCATTACGAGCTGTCTGTCACGGGATAGAGAGAAAAGGAAATACAGATTGCAGTTCTTTCCTGTAAGAACATTTAGCTAAGTGAAACATCTCATCACTGACATCCCATTTGCATCTTTCCACAGATAACACTGCCAATATCCTGACGCGGAGGGGAGGTTTCAGCCGGCGTGAGATGAGCATGTACTTCCTGCCTGTGGTGATCTCGGACAATGACTACCCCATTCAGAGCAGCACCAGTACGCTGATTGTGCGTGTGTGTGCTTGCGACAGCCGTGGAAACATGCAGTCGTGTAACCCCGAGGTCTTGCCCTTCTCAGATGGTCTCACAACTGGAGCTCTGGTGGCCATACTGCTCTGTGTCATCATTCTCCTCAGTGAGTCCCCTCGTGTATGAGCATGTGTATGTGCATGTGCGTGACCATGTATATTTGAGCCCTCTTTCTTTGTTCAGCTACGGCTGCAATTACTTGTAGTAACAACTCAGTTCTTCTATTCAAGTCCAGTCAGTGTTATTCATATCGTCCATAATCACATATATAACCATATATCTATAAAACATACAACACACTGTATCTCACTTCTCAAATGATCCTTTGCTATTTCCCGCACCCCTTAGTTACTGTTGCTATGCCTGTTAAGATTTCCATTGAAGCTTAGCACATACGCAGTTTTCAATGATAACAGTGGCAGATTTCGAAATTCGAAGGTCTTTTTGAAACGATGGGTGTACGATTTCACACAGAAGTTAACAAAAGCAGGCATCTCATTTCGAGCCAGCAACCATCGATTTTGCTGGCTGAAATGACAACTGTGCTGGCTGTACCGGTTGTACCTAGCTGGCTAATTAACGCTGGCTCCTTGAGTTGGTTGAAAACTCCTTTTAAAACGAGAACCCTGTAAAAGGGTCGTAAGCATCCACAAGACTGAGGCTATTCCTATGTGACCCAGGGCAAAAAGTCATGCAAATAACATGATCCAGTGTGGATGCTTACTATTTAAAAAAACAGTGTCACTTCGCAGAGAAAAAGACTTTGAGGATGAGGACTAACCACTGAGTTTGCAAACTGTAACGCTATGTGGGGTAACAATATTTGGCTGGGGTTGCTGGAGCGTAAACTTCCCAATAAAGAGCAGGACATTACCCTAAATTCTGATTAAATAGCATCTAGGCTCTCACACATCGAATGTGTCAATCCTTAACAGATTTTTTGTAACGTAATATTGTAAATTAGCTAGTCAGGCAAGCTGATTTGCACCTTACTTTAGAACAGAAAAACACAGTTTATTCCATTCCTTAAGCCTCTGCTCTTGTGTTTTTGGTTTTGGAAAGGTGAATAAAAGAGACCCTCAAAATTCTTCAAATACCAAATGTCGCACGTACTGGAGGCCAATGCACACCGCTTCAGCGTGTGGAGAAATCACCGACCAGTTTCACCGGCCTGCCATATCTAGTTTTGGTTGCTGAGCTATGATTGGAGAATCACTGTTCTGTCATGGGGTTTAGCCGACAATCAATTCAATCAACTCCAAAGATGTTGCCACTTCCTGCAATGTCAAAGACATGTATCCCACAGCGTACAATGGCTTTCAAGCAAAAAAACACGCACACAAATAATATGCAAAATTAGCACTCTGAGCAGGCCTTACTTTCATATGCTCCATGCTGCAGCCAATGCAGGGTCCTAAAGTCAGTAAAATGGCCCAGAGTGAGTGGCTTTGCTCAAATACGTGCTGCTGAGTGCCCACATGGAGGGGAAAAACCCCCCTAAAAAGTAGTGAATATCTCTGCTATAACAGAGTCTGTCATTATAAACAGGGCAAACGGGGAATGATAGGCTGGAGTCCCGACTCACTGCAATCATTAAAATGTCACTGAAACATGCATTTCTGCCAGCTGTCCCCACTCTGGCTGGAAGATGCTTAGCATCTAAATGTATTAAAACCATTATTGTGACATTAAATATGAACAATTGTTGATAGGAGGAGATGTTGCCCTTAAATGGTGCCATCTTGTGTTATCTGAAATAATGCACTGACATGATTCAGTCCACTTCTGAGTGAATGGCTGTGCAGAAAATGCTTGAAAAAAAGCTAAGAAACTGAAGTGGAGATGTGTCACACAACAAAGCGGAAAAGGCTGTGATTGCCTCTGCAATATTAGCTGTTGACATTTTATGACGATCACAACACCTCATACCTAAATGACAAAATAAGTAATTTGTCAGCGCTTTCAAAACGACACATATTGCCTTTAGAAAAATGACATATGAGCACTCAAACTACTTGGTTAAGGTTAGTGAAAGATCATAGTCATGGTTTAAAAAAAAGTTTACTTGGTTAAAGCTAGGGAAACATCAGAGTCATAATTAAAAGAAAAGCGCACTGACTCTTGGTAGAAGACGAGATGCAAACCTAAGACGCTTTGCACGCCCAACCATCCACCCTGATGTCTATTCCGGCCGCTACAAACATGTCATGCTACATTACTTCCACTGTTGCCTCTGAGAGAGGACAGTCATTATTGACATGGCCACAAGGGGTCGCTTGTCAAGAAAACATGAAAATAAGCCATTTAAGAATTTGAACAAACTACCGAAGCTGTCGGTATCTCGACCCAGCAGTATCGACGTCACAGCAGACATCGTCACAGTTTCCATCATCGATAATACAGCCTGCTGCAAAGTGCTACAGGTGTTAGCTTCCTTTTGACATGTAAGTGATCATTAGCAATTAAAGCAGTTCAGGTACAGGTTACTTTGCATATTCAGTTATATACTGCAATTCCCCTCAGAAAATAGTACTGTGGTTCTAAGCTCCATTCATTAGCAAATAAATCCACTTAACAAAAGGGTCAGCGTACATCTCTGGTATAGTAGGTTGCATGTTACTTCCTGACATCCTAAAGCACCACTTCAGCCCTCCTCATGATATAATGCAGTATGTAACAGCATACAGGGCACAACAGCAACAGTGCCTATCGTTTTACCCAGCAAAAAGCAGAAATGTGTAGTATTTATGGTCAAGGGCGTATCAATAAGTAATGGGTTTCAACTGTCATTGAACCTCACCTTGCTTGCCCAGGCATACAGTAGTGCTTGATACAGGAGCATTTTAGACTACTTAGACATTGCGAATGCTGAATTCCTTGCATACCGTTGAGGTTAATGTGATTAAAAATGTCAACAAAACTGTCCTCATGAATGCGTGCATCCACGTGTGTCTGTGCAGTGTCCTGTATATGAGCCTCTGACCCCTTCCATGTGTTGAACTTGAACCCCCTTCCTCCTTGGTGTGCTATTTGATCTGCACCCTGACTAAACTAGTGATACAAGCAAATTAGTATTGACCAGCTTTTCTTCCATCTGCTTGTTTTAAGTCCAAATTTAAAATTCTGTGTCTGATGGTGGGCAGATCTTCGCTCACATATCGAGTGTACTGAAGGTTAAACTCCATGCTCTCCTCTTGAGCAAAATATCATGACATCTGCTCATTATCTGACGCTTTTCGCGCTTGAACCCCCCTGACAGACTGTCTCATTCACCTCTGCTTGACTTCGACAGGCAGGCGCTGAGCTGGAACGGCTCTCCCTATCTGGTCCTTCTCAGTGCAGCCCTCTGTGCTGTCTGAAAATGTGGCACTGGTCAGTCGCAAATGTTCGTAAAGAACCGTATAAACAGCCACCTCCACCCCCATCCAGCCCATGTTGAAGGCATTGTAATTAACACCCAGGTGGGAGGCAAGTAGACAACTACAGTACCTGCTGGTAGGACAAAAAAGGGAAAGGAAGGAGAAGGAAAGGAGCACAGGTGAAGCAGGTTTTTTCTGCATGTGTCCTAAATGACAGATTGCTTCCTCTTTTTCTGAGGAATTATGGGTTTATTTAAAAACTTGCTACCACACAGTGCCACTCTCTGGAAACATGCTCACTCTGCTACTGCTGAAACAGAATGAAGGAGATGAGATATGAGGCTGTGTTGGAGAGAAAAAAAAAAAGAGGATCCTCCAACTACCGTGCATTTTATACAGTGAATGTGCCATTCAAGGGAAAAAGAAAGAAAAAGCTTTTTCACTGAATCTTTAATAATAGGAGGTGAAAGCCTGAGGCAGTGTTGGGGATTTATCACTGGTAGCAAATGTGTCTCCCCTCTGCGCTTTTGCTCCCCTGTGCTCTTTAATGCATGACACATGTTAGGAGGCACACATCTTACGCTGAGCTTTCCCTCTCTGTATTTCCCACTGTTTTTGTGTAGTGATCGTGGTGCTGTTTGCTGCCCTGAGGAGACAGAGGAAGAAGGAGCCTCTGATCATCTCCAAAGAGGATGTCAGAGACAACGTTGTCAGCTACAACGATGAAGGGGGTGGAGAGGAGGACACTCAGGCCTTTGATATTGGCACGCTGCGCAACCCAGAGGTGATGGATGCTAACAAGCTACGCAGGGACATCATACCCGAAATGCTGTTTCCCTTTCGGAGGACATCACCTATAAAGGATAACACGGATGTGAGAGACTTCATTAATGGGAGGCTTCAGGAGAACGACTCAGATCCCACAGCGCCCCCCTATGACTCCCTGGCCACGTATGCTTATGAGGGCAGTGGGTCACTGGCAGAATCCCTCAGTTCACTGGAATCTGCTGCCACTGAGGGGGACCATGATTACGATTACCTCAGCAACTGGGGACCACAATTCAAAAAGCTGGCAGAGATGTACATAGGAAAGAGCCCTGACAGAGAGACCTAGACAGAGCCACGACAGTCTCTCTTTTTTTCCAGGCCCATCTTTTCTGTCTGTTTATCTAGCTGGCTAGCCAGACAGCTATTTGTCTAGTTAGTTAGCTAGCCATCTAGTTGACTGTCTGTCTATCTATCTATCAAGCTATCTATCTGTTTATCTGTCTAGTTTGCTAGCCAGCTCGCTAGTCAACTAATAGTCTATTTGATTCTCATACACACATGCACAAACACACTCTTAAACAAAAATTCCTGCAATCCTCTTGTGGATGTCGAAATGGAAATTAAGACTTGAACTGAGTGGAATTTTCTCATTAATGGAGATACAGTATAATACGTTTTACTGTTTTTGGTCATAATCAGTAAAGATGCCTTTGAATTTTAGGATTTTTTGTGAACAATGGTGTGGACAATGTGTTTTGTAATTGACCTGAGAGATAGTAGTATTGTATACTATCAATGTTTAATGGCACTGGACTGGGTTTGGGTGGGGTAGGGAAGGAGTCAAGTGGTTTTTCCAGCCACCTCCATTAAATACTGTAAATGTACAAAGTGTTTTTAATGATGGACATCCTATATACTATTTGCTATCTTTGTTTGACGAGCAATGTTCAAATGTTCATGTGAGTGGTTGGTGCAGTTTATTTGTCAAACTGTGAATTCATTTCATCATATAGGTGTAATATGTAATGGAAAGTGTATGTTGTAGGAAAACTGTCATACACTGAATTCACGCTGTTTGAATGCTGAGTCATATTGTTTTATATTTATATTTTTATACTTATTTTCTTAATAAAATCGTGTAAAAAGAAGCAGCTATATTTCCAGTCCATTGCCTGCTTTTGTGGTTACTGAAAGGGAGCTGCAGCAGGATCTTACAGATATAGTAAGGACCTCGAGAAGGAGAGCAAGCATCCAAATGTCATGCAGTTTGCATGTTGGGAATACTGTTCCACCCACTATAAAGGCTATGAGGTTTATTAAAACTTTCATATAACTGTCTGTAAGCAATGTAATAATACAGGCCATTTGGGATTAATTAAAACTATATATAAAGAATATTAGGCCCAGGTCAGTGTACTTGGTAAGGATTTCATAACAGCACTGCATTTTCAGTTGTTTCTTTAGTGTTGGTTAGTACTGTTACAATTTGTATTTTTCAGAATAAAACGACACTGAGGGATAACGCATAGAGACACAGAAAAAAAGAACAGGAGAGGCCTTTTTCTTTTTTAATGAAATTTTTAACCTTCCTTGCTTGAAGACCAGAGAAATACATCAGAAAATCTAGCTGTCTTGTTAGCACAACCATGCTGGTCCTCAATTTGACAAGCTGCCTGGATTCAGCAGAGATGTAAGAGGTTGCTGACTTGGGTTTTGACAGACGAATATCACGTACAGAGGTGGAGAGCAGTAAGTAATTTATGTGATGGTACAGTGCCATGTATACTTGCGGGTAGCTGTACCACATATGCAGATTCAGATGAATCAAATCTGTATCTATAGCACCATTTAAGGCCCAAGACATGTTGCATTGTCCTCTACATCTCATCTTGACTTTTAATGAACTTAAAAAGAAAAGAATGAGTTGTATTCTTTAAGGCTATTTGATTTGATTTTGGGTTTTGATTTTTCTTCCTTGAAAACTGAATCTAAAAGAAAATGGTTACTTATTTGACGTTTGCTATACCAATCTAGACAGTACTTGAAGAGGAACAGGTATTTTGGGGTACAGCAATGATTGATTGTGTGTTAAATTTGTACAGGAAAACCTCACGCAACAATCCTATTTAGAAAATGATATTTCCCAACTTCAGTATACCAAACTCCATGTGGTTAATTACACACTCATCCGCAAATGTTCTGTTATTCAACACAGTTCTTGCTGATTAGTGGGCAGCTGTGGAGATGACAATACTTCAAATCAATGCCCTTCTCACGTCGCTTCACCTGGTTTCAAATCTTAGCAGCTGCCAGCTCACTGTTGTAGTGCTACATATGTATGTAGCTGCTGTCCTATTTTTTGATGTATGATTCCTGAAGTACTTTCAATGTGTACCATACCCAGAGGAATTATTTGCAAAGTTAAATTATCGTTCTGTTGTTAAATATCCGTATGTCTACTCAGTCAGTCTATTTGATATTATCATTTTATTTTCTGGGCCCATGAAAGCTTTTACTTTAGCTGTTTGAATTTTTATCGTACCATGATAGCTATCACTAAAAACAGAATAACAGAAATAAGGATTTCTGAGCTGGCTTTACAAAAGAACAGCAGTTCCACAGTATTGCTGAATAAAGAGGAACCACAACGGGGGCTCCAACCACAACATTTAAAACTCTTAACAACAAGACAAAACAAGAAGTTTCTGTTTTTCGCAAAGCCTAATGACGTCCAGATATTCCTGTACGAGTAGTTTGTCTAACTATTTCTGTATAAATAACTCTCTTAAAAAGAAAGTAAAGACTTATTTGCAAAGTTGAATCAGAACTCTATAAATTACAATTTAGTAAAGTATACTATATTAATTGTGCATTCCAAAACGAGCGCCGACACGAGGGAGCAGTGGCCGAGCTTCGTCCCATGGTAGTGATTATTCTGAAAGTGAGAGCCAGCAGGAACGGCTGGACATAATTCTGCAAAACCTCTCGAGTCTCTTGACTTCAAGCTCTGTCCAGGCTGCAGCATACCTACTGATTCTCCATGTCACACAATTATTATTGACTTTCCTGCTTTCTGTCACCTGCCACAGCTTGCGGATTCCACAGAGCAATACCTGCCGAACACAGGAGAGATTATTGTTTCCCCATATTGATCAGCTTTCAGCTACTGAAGATGATGTAAGTAATGGTACCAAAATACTTCAACATGTTATTGTCTCATGATATAACAGCCAGCAAGTGAAGAAACCTGACAAAGGATGTTCTGAAAGTCTTATGTTGTGAAACTGGCTAAATAAAGGGTAGACTCTCCCAGTAAGTCAGTTAATGTTGCAAAGGTTTTTTTCAGTTGGCTAGTTAAGTAGCGACAGCACACTCTTCTTATAAATCTATAATTACAACTCGTGTTAGGGGTTTGTTGATGTTGTTTTGGTTCATGTCGGACATGCACGTGAATTTAAATCCCCAGCCACACAATTTAGCTGTAGATATAAATTTTTGTTTATTGCGGTAGAAGCATCCGTCTTTAACAAACCATAAATGAACTAAACGCCACATTTGTACAAAAACATGGAGATTATGATCCGCATTCTTGCATTAGAACAAATTAAGACTAAAAGTGCAAATATGGAGTTTGACAGTTTTTTTTACATGTGCATAAGGACTTTGTTTTGAAACTTGCACATAATGTTCCAGTGTCATATTACATAAATGTGTGTAAGAGTCAAAGATGTTGAAATTGTATTAATGGATGTGAAACATTACTGTGAAATGATTTTGCCTGTCATACAATAATTTGGTTTTCTGTCCAGTGGGATGAATCAAAGGAAATGTTCTGAATTTGACCTGCTGAGCAGGGACACATGCGCTCAGTGAGAAGTGATTATTATTCCATCATTTCATTAATGGTGTATCACCATTATGTTTCATGTCTTGCCACTAATTTGACCACAGTGACCCGTGTTGAGCCCTGAACATAGGGAGATGGCTTCTGTTCTCGGCTTTCTGGGCGGAAAGGGAGAATTTTCCCTGCTAACCCTACTCACGTGTGACTGCATGATTACAGCTTAAGTAGAACACATCCCGTTTGATGTAAGAAAGGCATTTGCATGTCACATGGAATAATACATGACAGATAACTCCTGATGGTAAACCAACTTTTGGCCAGCTTTATTAGTTTGAGTGAGATTCATTTTCTTTGATGCACAAGCTGCAGGATGTGACTGTCGCCAGGCTTACGGGTTGTACATTGTTTGCATGTTATTTCCATCCAACTCACAGAGAATGGTTTTCCTAATGCAAAGAGGGGTACATCCACGAGAGGCAGCTGAGCTCCAACGTGCAAAAAGCTCTATTCCAGATGGTTTGCGCACAGCTGCTCTAAGGTTATCACAGACAGACTACAGACAGCAGGCTGATGCCACAACTTCAAGACTTTCATTTTTAGAATGTTTTTGTGCCCCCTGCCAGGCTCATAAGAATCCGGCCTCATGTCAGGATTCATAATGCATAATGTTTTACATGGGTCTATTGTGGCTGGAAAAGACTAAAAGATGCAAAGTACTGCAATCAATAATGCAGGTGAAATATTGGTATGCAGACAAGATGTGACAGCACTGGCGGGCCACCTGAGGCTTTTTTTCCCCTTGTCGTGCCTGGACTATTTAAAATAGTCCTTTCCATTTCCCTAAAACAAGTTACAAGCAGATGCCCAATTTCTAACATGCCCTGTGTATCAGCTTAATGTGGCTAAAATGTAACTGAAAAGGCCGTTATTTTTAACACATATTGATTACATAACTGTCCATTTGGCTACTTGTAAAGCCTCAGCTACCCAGCTTGAGTGCAGAATTGATTTTTCCATTAACTGACCTTTAAAAACTGGAACCGCCATGTGCCAATACAGGTACGCTTCAGAAATCCGTTGCAAAGTAAAATCTGCTTTAAAACAAATCACGGGGAGCATTGTTATTTAAAGCTACAACTGAAAACCTACAGCTATAGTTATAGACGATCTATAGAGATATTGATGTTGTTTTACTACATTTTACTATAAATTATAAAAAGTTAGTAAGCTCTACTCCTGTTACTTTCTTTCTTTGTTTCTTTTTTGTTTGTTTTCTAATCACTTACATTACATCAGTGCATTTCATAGCCTGTAACCACTCTTTCTTAGGTCTTTCTATGGTGTGTCTGGGTTAGGCATGGCCCGGCCAGTTTTAGCCAGGTTGTACACCTTAGGACAGATTGTCACATGTTTGTGAGCCAGACAAGTCACAGCATGGCCAGGCATGGGCCTGTGAAGAGAAGAGAAGACTGTGAAGCTTAGTTGAATCCCGGAGTCTTGACATGTGGTGACACCAGCTTTGTCTCATACACCTTCTATATCGAGACTTGTGCTGTAGATGATGAACAATTTACAAAGGATGAGAATGTTTTGGTTTTTTTCAGAATACAAACACATAATACATGATAACCATTGACTGCCTTGGTGCTAAATCACTCTGAACGAGCAAGTTTCATCAGTCAAGCTAAAGTCAAAATTGCAATTCAGGCTGAGAAGTCTTCTTATACATTTTTGGACCAACTGACTGAAATGATGAATGTTGTTGGTCATTAATAAAACAAACATATGATGGCCATGTCAGTTCCTGACCTTACAAATGATGACGAACCGGACTGCCAAAACTCCCTTCAAGAAGTGAAAAGAAACTAAAAGGTAACCGAAGACATTGGAGGACAATAATGTAACTGTAAATGAAACAATGTGTGTATTTATTCCAAAATTCAAGGACCAACCCCATGAGATGATCTTATTTATTTGAATGTATTTTTGTATATGTTCACAGAAATATAAAGTCGTGATTAGTTATACTGTAGGTCATGTGGGTAAATGTAAAAACATGCAGCTTACCAAAATAACAACAAATTTGCAATACAGTATATGTGTGCTAGTGAAAACAGTAAATGCCTGGGGGATCTTATTGAAGACAACACACTAACTGCACTTAAGCACAATTTAAAAGCAACATCTCCTTTAAAATGAGCATTCTCATCATTTTTTTTTGTAATGGTAGCAATTTCAGCCATTCCTTTACCTAAAACACCATCCCCTTTTCACAAAACGATTGTACTTCATTTGCGATAACAATCACATCTTCACAGGGAATTTCTTAACAACAAAAATCCTGCTCTGACCGTTTTTTTTTGTAGCAGTTGCAATGTTGGAGTCACTCTTCCAGGTTTAAAGCGATTTCAGTGCTCTACTGGCTAGCAGTTATGGACGTGGGTTGAACATTAAAAAACACAAGGCAGCTTTTTTCCCTTAGGAAAAGAAAATTACTTCTGAGCACAAAGGGAATGCATCAGTGGCATGGCATACTGCCTAGTTTGTTATAATTACAAGCAAAAGCAGTTCTGAATAGGCATCTTAATGACCAAACAAATTGTTGCATATTTCAAACCCATCTGGATAATTTTCTTAGGGGAAATGTAATTGCTGTTCAGAAATGGTGAATGCTATCTTTGTTGTGGTGAGTGTACGCACACACAGACACACAGCACCTAAGATGATGCATAATGCCACTTCTTTTGCTGCCAATGGAATGCTATTCCGTCAGGTTTCATACAATGCAGGTGCACGTATGCCTGCTTTCTGCCCGGCTGTCAGTTAGGCCTGTAATAGTCGATTAAAGCTTGGCTATCAACAGGGAATCTATCACAAAATGTATGTTCTACACAGTTCAACATAGGTGGGACTCTGTAGCTTTGTCAACTGCCTACTTCCAACATTTTTGGGTTTAAGCTTTAAGAATGCAGTACCTTCCTGCTTCAACAGTAGCTTTCTTTAATTAGTATTTGGCTCCATCTCCTGGAAGTCTAAAACCACAACATGTAGATGCTGCAATACTTCCATTATTTGTCATCATTCTCACTGATTATTTTTCCTAAACAATTAGATAAAAGGTTTCTGGATAATGAAAGAGTATAGAAAGAACCTTTGTTACATTCAGTCTGACTGACAACAGAACTACAAACTTGACATGCAAATGAATTCCGAATATTGGACGTATTTGCTGGAAATCCTGTTCTACATATTCAGGAATATGGTATTCTTCTAATTGGACAGTAAGCTCCTTATGTATATAGTATGTGTAGCATGTGAACGATCCTATAGTGTTTAACATGGACACACTGTATATGGGCTGTTTGGTTTGATATCATTGGATGGCTATCAGCAGAGGGCAGCAGAGATCTTTGAACAGGTAGTGGGAAGCTGTGCCAACTGTTTTGCTGCTACACAGACTCCCATGCAGTAACCTACAGCACCTCAAAGATGTCAATTATTTTTAATAGATTGCATTTTTCATCCACATTTTGCAATCCCACCACAGGAACTAAAGCATCACTGAGAGTGACTGCCGAGTCATTCATGCACGCACCAATAAAAGAAAATAACTAACTAAAAACTGTTTGACGTTGTCAAAGGTTTGTTTCCATCAGTAATGTTGGTGCAACAGTAAATATATTTGAAATTGCAATGAGTGAATAATGGATGTAGATTAGTTATTTTACATCTATATGCCAAACTACTCAATCATGTGGCTATAATTTAAAAGGTAAAAAACACTGAGTTTGAGACTTTAAGCTTCTTCAGTGCCAGTTACATTGCATGAGCAATATTATAAAATGCATTCACCTTAAAGGAATGCATACCTATCAAAGATATGTAGAAAAAAAGTCCTCTTAACCTATATCTAAGAGTTAAATTTTTATTACTGATTAGACATTCAATTAGGTCAATTTTAGCATGAGGAGACACCATCTTTTTCTTCAAGATAAGCCTACACAGAAGAAGAGTTAAAGCTGTGGCAAAAATGTATATTACTTGTCCAAACGGGATAAGTTGACAATGGGTAATGACTACATGCAGTGAGAAAAGGGTCACTGGTAGTGATGAACCCACAGAAAATCATCACCCAACTCTGCAGCTCGCCTCAGCTCCACAGAGTGGAGTGTTGGTGGTGTTTGTTGGCCTGGAGCAGTTGCACGGAAACCAGCGGTGAATTGGCTTTTATACTTAAGTTATTACACAGATTAAACAGGCGAGATGTTAATTAGTGAGCTTTAGAGGTGGTGGTGGTGGTGGTAGGCAGATTGTGTTACCTTTGGATAGAGACAGGCTAGCTGTCCTCCCTGTTTCAAGTCTTTATGCTACCGTTAACGGTCTCCTGGCCGCAGCTACACATTTATTTTACATTGATGTTCTCATCTAAGTTGGCAAAAAAGCGAATAAGAGTATTTCCCGAAGTGTGTAACTATTCCTTTAATGGGTGAGAGCTGCTTTTCAGCTCCAGGTAAGTGATGAATACGTAGGTATACTACTGTAGTATACCACAGACTGTTTTAGTGCATTTTAGAATCGGTGTATTCATAAGACGATGTCTCCAGTTGTGTAAGTGGCTGTGATCTACCTATACCTCCATGAATCCACGCTCCATTAAAGGGAATGCTTCAGTTACCAAACAATGATAAAGCATTGCCCATACAACATAAGGTGTTGAAATTACTACAGTTCTGGATGCCCTTTCATTACATGTGTTATATGACTTGCACCATTCAGCGTTTATGATCATGGCCATTTTGTTTTCATGTTACACAGATGAAATGCAGCTAAAACCATACACCCTTTGTACGGATGATTACGTTTCCTGATTTAGACTTGTCCTTGCTTTCACCCTGCTTACAATGAAAATATACAAAAGACACGAGTGCCCACTTCCATCAAAGAATATGTACATAAAACCTTTAAGATGTGTCACCACCTTGTGATCAAATTCATTGAGCTCACGTGTGGGATCTGTTCATCCATTCCAATAACGTAACAAAATCCTGAAAAATATAGTGGTTCCACATAGAACACAGCACATTAGGAATGGCCATTGGGTTTTTCTATGTGTATTTTGCAGTGCCAGCATTTGACAGATTACAAAATGTTCATACCACCCCCTTTAGATAATCTCTGTGACTGCAGCCTCTGGCTTTTGTGTATGGAGTGTGTTCCAGAGGTCAGCTCTGATCTCATCTTCTATTTTCTACGTTCGTTAAGCTCCATTCTGCTAAGCGTGTCCAAATAGGGTAATTCTGTGTTCAATTAAGCAGGGCAGACACAGGACATTCAACACAATGTCAATGAGATGCCACTAAGAGTGAGCTATCAATTTGATAGACAGTCAGAGAGGTGGATAATAAGCTGTTGTATGTCCCCTGATTCTGCACCACCCAAGGCCATCCCTACAATTGAATTACACCGGTGCCTTGGTAAGTCACAGCTGATAGGGCCTCATGCATTGCAAAAAGCCACCTTGCAGTGACTGACTGACTGGGTTGTATAATTGTGTGGTTGTCGGTAGCTATCATGGCACTGTCTTCCTACCAGCCATGGCCATGAAGCCAGTATAAAGAGACCCGCCAGGCCACACAAAGCACTGCAGTTGTCCTTAGGCAAGTGGCCAGTGAGAGAGAGTGAGAGAGAGCGAGAGAGAGAGAGAGGAAGAGAGAGAGGGAGAGAAAAAGAGAGAAGTAAAGTAGGGAATTAGGGGGATGGGGTGACTCTGCTATGCACAGCAAGCCAAATATCCCTGGGCCACAAGCCAAGTGGCCAGTCACAAGGATGGCGTGCCAAGAGAATGCCATCCGGCCAGGTTGCACAGCCAGATAAAAAGCTCCGCGGGTTGCCTGTAGCTCAACAGACACCCCACAATACAACAGTCTCTTCTCTTCACACTAACTAGCATCTTCCCATAGCACAGTTCACAGCAATACACATGTGCTGCAATTACTAAAAAGAAAAACCCAAACAAGTACAGAACATTTTTGTGATCTTGAGGTAACTCTGTCCAGGTGTGAGAATAGTTTAAGTTTATCCCAAGGTTGGCAAAAAGAGAGACACGAATCGAAGCTTTGATTTTGTTTAGACACAAAGCCTCGAGCCGATGCACTGACATTTCTGTTGTCGGGCTTCTCTAGTAAGCCTCTGAACAAAAGTTCCTTGGGGTGTTCAGTATCTACCTACTGTATCTCAAAAGATATCTCCAAAGATACAGTAGAGAGATGAATAAAATACTTTGGAAAAACTTTCAGTAGTGCTCAAGGTTCATGACTCCATAGGCTTATGACTGCAGAATACAATAATGGTTAGCAAATTCTGTCTTCTCATCCAACATCCCGATAGGTCAAAGTAAGTGTAATACAGCTGCAACTAAGGGTGGACGAAAAAATATATCACAGTCGTTTTTTCCATATTATCAATATCGATATTTATCACGATATATAATTTGATAATGCTGCCAGTCTGAAGAATATCCTGATAATGACTGAAACCTGAAGAAACTAGAGGGTTCATTAGTTAAACTTTAGAATATAGTTTATTAACATAAAAAATTGAATAACATAATGTAAACATTTAACTGTGCAAACATGGCTAGGTTCAGAATATAGTTTGTAATAAAATAATATGTTGAATAACAAAATATAAACATGTAACTGTGCCAACATGCTTTGTCTGCCTTAACAAAACAATACAAGTTAGCTCGCCTTGTAGCTAATTACAATAATGTTTAAATAAAACTAAAAGCTGTGAGTATATCACATCAAATTCCTTTGACACAATTAGTTGCTGTTTTGGTACAGTCCCGCTAGCGCTGCCAACAGCAGAAGAACCACAAAGACATTGGACAAAACTTGTGGGCGGACTAACATGGGCCCGCATTTTCATACTTCGCTGGGATGGTAGCTTTTCAGGTGGTGGGACAGATTTGTTGTGTTTCCCGTCTTGGTTGGCAACGACCATTTTAATCTGCACTTCGTCGCTTTTGAGATATCCAAACCACTTCCATATAATTGACGTGTTACCTTTTTGTCAACAATGTCCTCAGCTTTGGAGGGTAACACGACTTCACTTTCATCGTCGCTTTCCTGCCCCTCGGTTCCTCTCATTTTTTCCCTCTTTTGTAGAGGACATCCACTTTTCACTGGGAGGTCAAACAACGCTTTGCGGTAGGAAATGGGCGTGTACTTTGACGTGCAAGCCAAAAACTGTAGACTGACTGGCTGTTGTTGCGTTTACTTCTGCAGTGTGATAGGCTGTTAGATTTATCCATACTGAGTAAAAATGTCCAAAGTTTAGGCCTATCATCGCTAAATTCATTTGAAACCCGTATCGAGATCGCTGTATCGCCCAGCCCTAACTGCAACTAACGATCATTTCCATTATCGATTACTCTGGCAATTATTTTGTTGATTACTCAAATAGTTGTTTCATTTAATCTGTTAAATGTCAAATAAATTGTGAAAAAGTGACCACCAAAATTTCCAAGAATACAAGGTATATATATTGTATAGATAGTTTTTTACAATATCTGTACCTGACACTGCAATATCTTTTTTTTCCTGCAATATTGCGACATGAAAAAATACAGGAAATTTCACCAGATCCATGCAGTATTATTCATGGACAGATTTACAATTAACAATCATAATTTTCATTATTTGAGTACTTTAAAAGTCTGTCCTCTTCTAACAAAACAAAACCCCCCCTCCTACTTCTACCACACTTGGTTCAGCCCTCTGCCACTCCTCCAGAAATCGGCTTGGACTCCTCCACTTTTGTTTTCCCGTATGCGACTCTGACACCGGCATGGACAAGTGGAGAGAAAATGGGCGGAGAAGTATTTGGGAAAAACATGTTTCTTAATAAACTTTACAAATGGACTTGTGTGTCGCAGTTATTAGTTATTATAGTATATTATTTACATGTAATCTACCATTTCTGACAATGTTCAAATGTATGCTTAATTTGTGTGGTGGAAGATAAACAGGCCTTCTGGCACTGCTGAGGATGGTAAAACTCTCAAACTCAAGTAACAAACAGATTTACCTATTTCCCGGCAAGATGTAAGTACAGATAGATCTGGATACTGCAAGTTTTGTCGGTGTGTTGTGTGTGTTAAGCATTTTTTACATTAGGGCACAGACCAGCCCTGTGACAGTAACGTTTTAACTTTTAACCAGCACCGGGACGAGGTGCTGTGATAGGCGATTAGTGGGGACTGCTTTGGTTGTTTTTAAATAATAAATGATGTAATATCAGACATACTTTTCTTGTAGAGTCATGGAAGATGAGAACCTTGTGAGTTTTCCTTTTGTATCAAGCAGCGAAAGAGTTGTAGCATGACGTGTTTGAGTTAATTTGCCTTACTTGACATCGCACGTCCTGCAATGTGACTATTGCACATGAGTACATTGCAAAGTCGATGTTGAAACGATATATCGTGCAGCCCTATTGCTAACCACTTACATAATGCATAGATATGAGAAAACTAACAATAGATTGAACAGCATCCCACAGGTCTGGCTCATTCAGCGACTTGGTCAGTCTTTACACAGTATTAACAATCTAAAACTATGTAAGACAATATGTGTGTTGCAAATTGCAGACAGGTCAGACATACAAGTGCACCTGCCCCCTGGTTTAGGGTACAATAAAAATGTTATTAGATGAAGTAAAGTTCTGCAGCAGGTATTTTCAGGGGGCTCTGGATAGATTGAATACCAAATTCCTTTTTAACATATTTACATTTTCATTACAGGGTAAGTAATGAAACAGTAAGTTACACAGCGAAATGAATAAATGACACATATTAAAATGAAATGTATTAAAATTGAATGAACCAACAATATGAAGACGGTAGAGGTTGTGTTCTAAAAAACAATTGCCGACTTCCCACATACATGAAGCAATTAGGGGGGGGGTGTACACCTCTCTCGTATCTTTTTAGAAAGCCATTAATGACAAAATAAAAGCTAGAGTGTTTTAATTACTTGATGAAAACATCACCACATAGTAATTCATTATTATATGAAAGGTTAGTGGTCATTGAACATGATAAATCCTATCATCGTGTCTAAAGTACCCTCATTATTGACTGAAGGAGTGTTAGTATTTTGTCAAGGACTTTACCTTCTGTCTAAACTCATCTAATCGGTTTACATTTTGCAAAACGATGGATATCATAACTTCTAATAAGTCTGTCCACTTCAGTGTTTTAGTTGAAATTGCTTTTATTGTGAGCTGTCAAGTGAATGTTGATTAAGTGATGTAAATAAGTGCATCTATGTGGCATTATTTGTACATCGCATATTAGTGAATCTTGCTAAATTCTTTTATCCACTCACTGCAACACTACGTATGTCCACAGCTTTGACTGTCAAGGTTCACAAGAATAAAATGGAATAAAAAACAGATGAAATAAAAAATGAAAGGTAATCAGCTCCTCTTCACCATAAAATATGCTTTTTGTGTCTTGCTGTTACACTGTCAAAAAGGCAAACATGTTTAATCCTTTAGCACCACTGATTTAAAAGGCTGTGCCTTTAGCCAAGATATTTAGTCAGGGCATTTACAAAAGTGCATTCTTTTTTTGTGTTGGCTTTCTTGGAGTGAGAAAAAGGTTGCAGATGAGTGCCAGGATGATGTCAAAAAAAGCAGCTTGAGGATTGCAGGAGAGCAGCAGGAGGGTGTAATGACAAAATTGGGAATGACAGAAAAGTGACAAAAGCGAGACAGCGGGGTGTAAGAACTGGGAAAAGACCAGAGGAACCCACCCAAGTACAAACCCCCATTTGCTGCTCACGAGACTGGTCTCCTTGAAAGTCATGGCATACGTAGCAAAGTGAGAACAACACATTTTCTCAGTATGAAAGGATTATGCAAAGGAGATATGACTAGAAACAGGTGAAAGCTGAACTGAGTAGCATCCTGGAAAGCAAGCGGATAGGTATTTGCATCAGCCTGTTCAATTCCTGACTCATACCTTGTGTGACTGAAGTTATTTAATTATTTTTTTTCAAAGAGTCAGTTCAGTACGGTTCAGTCAGTCATTACTATGGGAGATAATTACACAACCTCGACAGTACAACTACACCAGATGTGCAGTGAATAACTTTGACACTTGTGGATATCTTGAATGTCATTTACATAAGCAGTTTACCTTTTCAAACAGAAAGTTCCAGGTGTAGGCGGAGGGAAACAAATCCACGCAATAACAGGAAGGTATGTACATTAATTTACTTTTATTTTACAGATTTTGACCAGCTTTTGCGAAAAGGAGACTTTCGTCCCAAGAAAAACGGCAGCGAAAACAAAATATGTTTACGTTAGGTTACAAAGCCCATTGTGATTATGGTGGTTAGGAAGGATGTTGGTGTGGATGGAAGGGTCAACAAGACCTCAAGGGAGACCGTTGTCCAACCGACAGTCAAAACCATAACCTAACCACAGCATTGTCACATATAAAACTGTGAAAAAAGGTGGGGTTTTTTTGTTTGTTTGTTTGTTTGTTTTTCCCAACAATGATTTGTTACAGTTTTGTAAGGTAGTCACATTTTTTGCCATTTCATTTGGAGGACATGCCCAGGAGGTCCCGTAAAACCAGTTACATACTCAACAAAAAGCCACTGAAGTAAAGATTATGATCCAAAAAACTATATACTTTTCAACTACATTTAGACCATTTTAATAGGCAGTTAGACATTTTTTCACCTGCAAGTCACAAAAACCAGAGTTACTGGGCTGTGCCCTTTTCAGCTGCTTATTCTTTCTAAATGGTCCATAAACTACCGAAGCTAACGTTTTCAAAAAACACTTTAATTTAAAATGTACAGTGTCAAACAATCAGTGCACAAATAGCTGCCACTATATTCAGTAGCAGCTTGATGGGTAGATTCATGCCTCTAACCCTGGCAGTACTAATATTTTATTATTTGTATGTTGTATTCTTCAGAATTCAGTGAAATGCTCTAGATGCTTGTTTAAGATTTTTATTTGTAATTTACAACGTGACTATTAACATGGGTTACAGGCACTGAGCTCAGTAACTAGAGTTGGTTTGTGGACGATTAATCTGGCTTTACGTGTTCCCCCATGAGAAAAGCAACTCTTCGCAGCTGTGACTGGTCAGGAATCATCTGGGTTGAGAAATGAAATATCATTGATCCAGGTAACAATTATGTCTTGAAGGCAGCTCAAAAATCATGACATCTCTTTGAATTACAATAGAGTCCTATTCCCATTCCAATTAAAACAATATTGAACAAATATCCCAGTGTTTATTATTTTTCTTTTTTATGTTTGTAAGTCAGGATAAGACAAAAATAATGGACTGCATTAGACTGGTGCCTACTATATAGAGAGTGTTTACTATATCAAAATAGACATGTGGGTAAAATCTGTCCAGAGAATCCATATATTTTTTTGCTGAGGGTGTTCTGTGATAGCCATTATGGAGAAAGCATATGAATCCCATCACTCAATATACCCAAAACATACTGAGGTTCTTGTTGTTGTTTGCTTGTCTAATTTTTTGTTGTTGTTTGTATGAAGAAAGAAAGAAAGAACCCAATTCTTTTGCAGTATTTACGGTAAGATGCATCTGGCAAAAGCCCAACATGAGCAGATTTCACCTTCCCAAGATATGTGTGCAAATGTGACCTCCAGAGGTCCAATAAAGGGCAGAGATGATAAAGGACACTTGTCTGTTGTTTCACTGGAAGCTCTCCTGCTGATGACGGGTGCCAGCTTGGCTAGGCCTTGTCAATACAACTCATATGTTTCATATTTATAACCTCCTCTCCTTTTTACCCTAAGAGCCTGCAATGCATTATTTATGCTGCCAAGACGATATATTGAATTTTGCTCTGACACTTCAATAAGATAAAGTCTGTCCAACTTAAGAGGGCTATGGCAAATCACAGCATCTGATTTGGAATATCAAACCTATGGCTGCGTTTTAATTTCAGTATTAATGTGTTCTACTGTAACAAACCTCCATTCTGACATTGACAGACTGGAAGGTTTTTTCGTTAAATGCCTTTACAATGGCTTCCAACATTTGTGTCCCAAACCTGTATTGCCTCAGTGTCCTTTATCATGTTTAACATTAAAGGTCTATGAATTTTTAATCATCAACATGGTAACAGTTGGGCTTCTGTATTGGCCAAGTGCTATCTTTAGCGCTCAGCTCAGTCAGAGAGGCAGAAAGGTTGGAGGGAAGTAATATGACCTTAATGTGTCAGACCCAAAGACCTCGCCTGGCTCAGCGCCTGTCAATATTACATCAGGATCAGCACTTTTGAAACAGCACAGAGCCTCCCCACCTGAATCTCTGCAGCAGGGGGTGGAGAGCTATCCTCATTTAGCGTTTACAAGCACCAGGTTGTATTTGCCCCTGATGTGATGCTACTTCAAGCGTCTCTTTCAAGAATGTTACGTGTGTTTCAGGTTGGACACGATAAGGCCATGTCAATATAAGATTTATTGGAAACAGGATATAAAAGGTGGTGCAGCAAATAAGTCAGATGATGCGACTTGGCACATGCTATACATCATGTCCCAGTTATCTCTAACCACACTGAATTGCTTGTTAGATATTAAACTGCAGGTCCAATTTTAGGACCTGTTCTATGGTACATATTTAATGTTTGACCTTGGTTTAGTTTCAGGCATGTTCCTTTAATGCATATGTTATCTCCTAAAGTAATCAGAACATGAGTAATCTGGTCACCTTTATATTCATGGTGATGTACCCAAGCTGGACTAGTGTATTCATTTCAACACCAAGGGACAAACATGGACAGATTATGAATGCTAATGGCCTTACAGGCATGCTCTCAGTAATGGACTGTGTTCTCTTGTGCTCCTATCAATCTAATAATATGGTGTTCTTAGCGGGCACAAAATGCCCTAGATGGGAATCTAATAATATTTATGTGCACACAAAATGTTTGAAGATTTATACAGCGCCCACTACAATGTTGCTTGTGATGAAACAAAAAGATAACAGTGGTTTGGGGTTTTAATGCTCCTTGACCAACAGAACAGACAAATGTTGATTTCTAAATTCCAGCTTGAAAAACTGAATAAAAACATCTGTTTGTCTTTTGACAGATTTAATGTGTGATATGTTCCAAAAAAATATTCAAAGAAATACTAAATATATCACACATCTAAAGGTAATGTTGACTGGCTTCACTCACACAAGAGTAACAAAACACCCTCCAGTTGGGAATGTTTTGTTCTATTTGACAACGAAAGCCTCCACTTAGCACGTTTTGCTTATTTGAGAACAGCTGTGTGTGTCATGGGCCATTCAGAATCCAATATTGTGACTGTTGCCTGAGGGGAGGTTAATTCAATAAATATATGTTTACTTATTTATTTGCAAAACAATAAAAACAAATAAACAGAATATGGGACCTATAAGAGACTAGTAGATGTAAACAAATACCTATACTGTATATCAATACTGTACCTCAGAAACACATATGTTTACCAAGAAGGATTATTAAAGCAGTGCTGGAATAAAACAATGAGTCTGAGGCAAAGATGCCCGCGGCAGCGACACCCCCCTCCCCACTAAGTATTAAAACAAATAACATCTGCTTATGTTAACACCACCTTCACTGCAGCTGTGTTGATTCCCCATAATCCCCAAAGAATATAAACCCACACCGCTAACGGTTTCACAACTGTCAGAACTGTTTCATCAACACAAAAAGCATTTGTTTATGCTCAACCCATCTTTTTATTACAGATGACATCAGAAACACTTTATAGTTGGCGATGTGGTGACAAGTTACTTGCCTTTTAAAATTCTTGCAATGGTGTGTAAATTTTCCCATGCAGCTGTTGTTCAGGACAACTTAGAATAATCACAGTGACAGATTAAAGTCTGATCTATGCTTCAGCAACAAAGTGTAAGCAGGACATAAGTGATGCAAAATCTACAGTTGATGTCAAGCAAACACATTTTTGTTTTGCTGTGTCCTGTCAGTTTTTATTCAATACATTTTCTAATGGCACACAGCTCATCTGTCAAGATCCAATGTGTAACCAGAAGTTTTATACATATTTCTGTAAGAAAAACTCCCCTTATCTGTCTGACAATAAGTATTCTTACTGTTGTTCTTGCTGTGTACACTGTAGCACTGAAGGAATGCAATTTCAATTGTATAATGACCATTGTACATGGAGAGAAAGACAATAAATTCTACCTTGAACTGTCAAAATTGCACACAACCAGTGGTATGTTCAAAAGTTAACAATACAGCACTATATTGGAGTAGGAGTTCTAACATTAAAATATACTTTTACGTTGGAATCAAGCGTAAACTACTGGCAATAACAAAAATGATGCTTGCGTTGTTTAATAGGTGGACCAAGAAAGATCACTGCTCTATAATCTGACTATTCCACAGTCAAAACTGATTGCATTGGTAGACACTGTTTAATTCTAAAGTGTCATGTAAAAGGCATATGACACAACAAAGAGTAGCTCTACCATTTTCATCCAAATTATATCACATAGAAGTACATTATTTAGCTACATGGTATGCTTAAATTTATAAACTATTTTTTACATTGGTCATATTTTAATGTAATGGAAAAAAAAGGGTTTTAGTTTCTTGATGCGACCTAACACTCAATCTTAAAATATTTTATATGAGAAGTGCACCTGTTTTTTCAGAGGTTACATTGAAACCATATTTCTGCATGTATTTTATGTTTATCTTGACAGGTAAAATGGTAGCTAATGTGTGACAGTATATTTGGTGTCTATTTCTGCGAGTAGATCACACATATTAAGTACAGTACATACTGTATGTATGGTATTAGACTGCATCAGGAAACTCTTAGTTGTTCTTAGGTTCAATCTTGGTTCAGTTACCTGAGCCACCAAGGTTTCTCGACTCTGACCTCCATTTCTACTATCTCTAAAGCGTTTGGATTTTGCCCCTGCCACCATCTAGCCAAGATAGCTTTCTTTGGAATTCACTGTCATCCATGTTCAACACTGAAATAATTTTATGTGGGTGAATCCTGGCAGACCTAATCTCTGATAAACTCACCTTTCCCAAACCACCCTGTTAAGGGTGAAATATTCTGGGCATCAGATAACGATATCCTATACCGGCATTCTGCAACATCCAACCTCAGAACACCGTGAGGCCATGTTTAAAAAGTAAGGTGGAGAATATCACTGCGTTGTAATTCCCACTGCTGATTGCAGCTCGCTGAGCATTCACCTCGTATTTGCGATGCACTTCCGTGCCTCAACAAGCAGTGAGATCCCAGAGCACTCTGTAAATTGGACAATCAGTAATGGTATTTGATGGCATTAAGAGTGGAGATGAAAGGAAGGACACTTCAGTTATCAACAGGATAATGGGACTGCTGCCTTGCACTTTGTGCCCAATGAAATGGGACTCAGTTAATTATCCTTGCCATTAATTAGGCCATCCTATCAAGGAGAAAGGGGTTACTCTTCATTGACAATATACCGTATTATATTGAATTATTGGCCTCATGAAATGTGGAGTTTTTTGTTTGTCTTTGCATTTAAATAGGTATGCCCTTTAAAAGTGCAGTAGCCAAATCTCACAGGAGTGACCACATAAATAAAACCAAATGAATCCCTGTTTCCATGCTGTTTCAGTCTGTATACATCTATCTGTACTACTGAAATGTGCTGTGGTGGGCCTGTGGAGCACACGTGGGTGGCACAGTGGATCACTGTTAGCGCTGACTCTGTTTTTGGTAGCCAAATTTCTGATATACAACTGTTTGCCTTAACGTTATAATCCTTAAGATTTGAATTATTTTAAACCGCATTTTGGAGACTATTTACACATTACCGCATTTCTCTGCAATAGTCATTTAATGTACTGGCAAACCACAGGGTGCTTTTTTATTGTGAAGCAGCAACAGGAGATGCAATGAATTTGTCGTCAAAATGCATCTGCAAAACAGTATACCATTGAAACCTTTCAACAGGGTGATTTAGAATAGGCTGTAACTAAATAGGGCACTGCATTTGCTCCATTTTAATTTGCACGCAGCCATCTGAATTTCCAGTTAAATGCATACAGACAGATATCATGTATTTGACAGGACTCGTTTTCATATGCCTATGAAAGACATTTGGACATACTGTCAAAACATGAGCAGGTGAGAAAACGTTCTTCTGCATGTACTGTAAGACTAAGTTGTGGAAAGGTTGCAGTAGCAAATGTTCAATAATGTGCTTTAGATCTAAGTGTATCAGGTTATTACACTGAGAGTGAAGTGATAATCCTTATTTTCCTGATTGTGCAAGTACATTAGCTAAAGGGAAAAAAAAACCTTAATGCAAATTACACGCTTTCTTGTCAGCTAAACCAAGATGGGCTACACCAAAAGCTGAATGTTAAATTTGAGTTGAGTGAATTTCCAGCATAATGTGACTTGTGCTTCAAATTGAAATGTGCATATTTCCCATGTTAAGTCTCATACAGTTGTACAATGTGAGATAATGTTCTTTTGGGAGTGCCCATGTGATGGACAGACATGGCAATTAGAATAATGAAAGGCTCTTAGAGGACTTCAGCTCCTCCATTCTGAATCCACTGACGTGCAGATACGTAGTCCCGAGTGGGCTGCCAAACATGGGAGAATAATTCGTTTTTATTATCAGCTACCAAAAGGGGGTACTAAAGGTGTGTGCTTCAAAGACTCCCTTTATGTCTTTATTTTATGAGATAACACCACTGGCACACTGGTACACAGCTTAATGAAGAAAAATGCCAATGAAATGAAAGATAAGTACTGAAGTAACTTTAGTTTGTGCATGATAGAATGGTGCAATGCAATATGAATTATTTGACAAGTTTCAACTTAGGAGAATTACCACAACAGTTGCTTCAAACTGTTTCACTTTTAATAGCACTACAAGTATACTAATTTAAACTTAAATGGGCCCCAAGAAACATCACAGATTGTTTTTCTAATCTGTTCTGCAACAAGCCCTTCTGCAAACCCCAGGTTACATTATATCTTAATTTGGTTGCACGACAGAATCATAGTATTGCTAAGGAAGATGGGAACAGCTACAGGCAAAAAAGGGAGACAGATTTAAGATTCTCAACTAAATGTCAACTTTGTTATCTCTTCTGCTAGCTAAAAAGATGGCTCAAAGGCCATAACATATTTCATCCATGATTACATTTGTGTAAACTTACAATACTAAATTTTACAGCGTGCAGTAATCTAACGATAATGAAAGTGGCACATCTGAAGTACTACCACAAACAAATTCTGTGGTCTTTGCAGTCTAATGGAAAAGAATGAGTAAGTATAGATGTGTACCTATGGCTCCCATAGTGCTTTACAGAGGCTGTGCAAAATTGCAAGGGTAGCTATATTTTTGGGATGCTATAAGTAAAAGTGTTGAAGATGTCAGAGTAGGCTCAGTTACATGACACATGGGCGAAAGAGATTCATCCAAATACATTACTGTAATTTTATAGAGCAATTACACCTATGCAAATGCAACTCACCAATGTGTTTTATGTTGATGTGATGCATGAAATAAGATTGGAGAAGTTATGACAGCTATCTATTTCAGAGCACTGGCCAATGATTAAACATGGGCACTGCTTTCAGAAAATGGAGATCTCTAAAAGTGGGAAAATAATTTGTTAGTGATGCTGACCTTTCGGCATTTTTACTGTGCAAACAAATGACCATTTGTAACTTCCTTTAAAAGACGTGTGCAACCCTTTTCAATTTGCACTGCTGCAAATGTCTATATTACAGTAATTAGCATAAAACTGAATAAAACTTGGATACACAAAATCAATAATCAGCTGCCAAAGTAACAGAAGAGGCAAACATAAAAGAATAGAGGATGCTATATTCTGTAATTACTGATTTAAGATTAAAATTAAACCATGAAGCCAACCTTTTCTAACTTCCATAACTGACAGCAAGCAATGAGCATTCATTGTTTGAAACACAGCCATTACCATTCCTCATGATAATAATTAATTAGCCGTTCATTTGAAGGTGATCTCAGCTCTCCGGTTCCCTAGTTGATCAGCTGCCTTAATTTGTTCTATGGAGAATGCAGTGATATTGTGCTACGTGATTTGCTAGTCAATTTTATCCAATCAACCACAAATATAACTTGTTATAAAAATGCAAAAAAGCAAGTGTTATGTAGTTGATTTCCTGATTTTGTGACTATTTAATGAGACTTTTTAATGAAATAGGGGGCGACAGGAGGTAGAGTGGGTCGTCCACTAATCACAGGGTTGGTGGTTCGATCCCCAAGCTCCACATGTCAAAGTGTCCTTGGGCAAGACTGTGAACCCCAAATTGCTACAGATGGTCAGGCCAGGCAAATTATAAAGCGCTTTGGATAAAAATCTGATATATATGCGGTGATTTGCCATTTTGTTCATGCTGGAGATGAAGACAGGCGGTTCAAATTTGGTCTTTACTTTCCTACCACAAAAGATTCATACAGACACTTCCCTCACCACAAATTTTACAGAAAGTACTATAAGGAAACTTTACAAACTTTTCCAGGAAACCATCAAAGAAAAGCTGTAAGCTCCATTTTCTCTATGCTGAGCTATTCAGCTGTCTTGGTACCATCAAATACTCAATATTAAAGGACATGGATCAGGAACATAAAACATGATCCAGACATCCATAAGTAATTTATAATAACACTCATACTGTATAACGTCAATACACAGGTCTGAAAGAGATAGTATTGTTATTTGGATATTTTGTGTGCTGAGATATTACCTCTTAACTGCATGTCTCTGCTGGATCTCTGTTCCAGCCATTTGAATGGTTTTAGTGCGCAACAAATTTGCAGATTCACTGAAAACTATCTGAGGTGAGTCTTGCTAAAGGGAAGAACATGTGAAAGCAGTCTCTGAATGCCTGTATAAAGACTGGAACCTGTGACCTTTCCATTTTAGAACAGTCTCTCTAATTAGTAAACCTTCCAACTGCACCAACCCATCCGACATGGGTCACTGTAGCTGACTATTCTCAAGGCCCAAACTTTTGCAGCCGCAGACTGCTCACATGGTTTCACATTATCCTCTGGGTCTGAATATATACTTGGGGCAACATACCAGTATTTTTTATACTGGCGCGGGTCAACCAGTTCTAGCATGGTTATGTTACTGCTGCTCTTGTCAAAAGCAGTGAAATGTGGAATACATTTACAACAGCTGACCCCTCTGTCAGTTCAGCTGCTACATTTATCCCACTAAATGGTGGTGAATGAATGCACCCTACCACATTTTTTCCCTTTTCTGTACTATTTCAGTCTCTTTGCAAGAACTTTGTGCCAACAGGGTGAAAAAGCTGAAAGTGTCCTAGTTGTTCTGTACACTGTGCAGCCTTACACCCACTCTTTGTGTATATCTGAGCAACATCTGCCACTGTGTATAAAAAGAATGTCACATTTGACACCTTAAATGCTCCACCATACCCCCAAGGTGTAAGATGATTTGCTCTCTCCCAGGGACAGGTCTATAGCTACTGCATATGGGATCGGCCAACACCTGACATCACTATTTCTAGAGTGGCTGAATTAATGATAGATTAACTTTGCCACAAACCAGAAGAAGCTATAGGTTATTGCTAAACCTGTGAGTAGGGTCTTAGAAAGAGAGGGAATTAGGGAACTGGGAATATTTCTCAAATTAATCCTGCCGCAGTCCTGCCTGTCCATCCATCCCGCTGCAGCTTTGAAAGTGTGTGTGTGTGTGTGTGTGTGTGAGATAAATCATCCATCCAGGTGCAACTTGCAAGGCTATTGTCTAGATAAAACCTGAAATGTGTTCACCCCAAATAAACAACAGAGTTGATTCACAGTAGGTGGCAAAATAAACAGTTCATTTAAACTTTGACCTGTCGTAGACTCTTTTTTCTCTCATTTGCAACAAGCGATTCTGAAATGCAATACAGACAAAGAAGGATGGCAGACCAAGATGTGAAATCGAGGAGCTAAATGCGTGGATTAACACGCTTTTCGCACACACTACTAATTACATGCTATGTTTTAGTATGATTTTTTTAAAATTATGTTTCAATTTGATAATTTGGATTAATGTTACCTCCTTCGGTCGTGTTTCAAAGATGCACAAATATGTGGTGCCATTAGTCATCTCGTTTGTGGGCTTATAAATTATTGGTAGGATCTTAATGATGCATGATTCAACAAAATATTTTGGTTATAGTGGCTGAAATTAAAAGCAAATACATGCAATGCTTCTATTTGTCACAATAATTAATAGTTAGATTGGGATTTTGACTTTTAAGTTTTGCCACTCTGAGCAAAAGAAAGGGGGACCTAGCGTTGAGCTCTTGTGAATCTGTTTCACCTTATTGCTGATATGCAGTGAAAAAGCCATTAACAGAACTAGTAACATGAACGTGAATATATTATTTGCTAAAGTGATGAAGTGAGCAGATATTTGGAACTGTACTGTTAAGGTGATAAAGTTTTCTTAATAGCAGACTATGCTTGTAAGTTTGTTCAACTTACAGATAAATGTTCAACTGGCATGCTGCTAAGGCATTACTGACAGAGCTTCATTAGCTCAGCTACAAACCAGTGTACAAGTCAACATGCAGGATGTGTGATTGAGAGCCAATAAGCAGTGGTATTTAAATACCATTTTTTTTCAATACGCGTTGAAGAAGAAAGGTGGTTCTGCATCCTTAGTTGAGTCAAGAGCGAGCCATATGTAGCAGTTCACCTTTCTGATGGTGAAGACGATTTACCAAAGGTCAATGTTCTGTTTGTTTCTAGAAGAAGAATGTGTACGTTCAGAGCCCAGCAACCACCTAACTCTGACGGACGGCAGCATGAAGCTGCTTCCTATTTTGTTTCCTGTCTTGCCTCAGTGTATTTTCACTTTTCCCACAATAACTGATGTGAGAAAACGCAAGAGGGTGTACACACACCTTAGCATAGTGTTATACATATGAGTACCACATTGCACAGGCTAGACTGACAGGCTCCAAAAGGCCTCTGAAGGTCATCCAATAAATCCAAACTTTTGCCTTTCCTTCCCAGTGGTCTCTATGTGTTGCATCAACTTTGTCTCGCTTGTCCTCCTGTGCCATTGATTGAGGAGGACATTTGAGGGAAGGGCATCTTTAATTGTACACAAAATAAAGCTCCCTGGACTGTTTTTTCCCCCTAGCCCGTTGTTGGATGGGAAGGGATTAATTAAGTACATCTACAACAGGCAGAGTTGACTGTGCAAGCAGTCAGTGATTATCTGTGATGGGTCTTGAGACCCAGGAGGAGAAATGACTGCATAGCTGTGCCGCTGACAAAATGTTGGCAACTTTGTTATTAGAATCACTGCATGTAAGTCTGATGTTAATATGCCCTCTTATTCTTTTATTTTACAACCTGCTTTCATTAAAATGCTTTTAAAAAGTTTACCTTCAGCTTCATGCGATGATTTGGCCATCAGTATGCTACTGAGTGCATGTATGACTGTCAACGTATATCTTTTGGGGGATCTGTGTGAAATCTCTAATCCACTCTATTCCCTATTCTAAAGTGTTAACTCACAAGCAGAATTTACCTGATTATAGTTATAAGCGGTGTGTTGAGGTTCTTCTTTAGACATTCCTTGATTTATTTGCATTCCTCTAATAAGCCACCTGTGCAGAAACAAAATCTAAACCAATGGGGCTAAGTTACAAATTGTTATTACATATTAATCATCTTTTAAGGTTGTTATCACAGAAATTAGCCAAATTGCACTTTTACACATCCAGCTGAGATGGTTTAACACTATCATCCATCTGTGGTGCATCGCCACCATGTCACCACATCTGCCAAAAAATCACGAATAACACAAATCCATCATTAAAAGGCTGCACTGGAGTCATGTTTCTAGCCAATATTCACTCTCCTTTTAACTCTGGATTGATATCCACAAACTACTGACAAAAATGTCTATAGCTCTTTATCTGCTCTCTCAAATTCTATCTGCCTGACGTTTGATGCTGTGCAGATAGCACATTAAAACAATATTGATTAGCGGAGATTTGCGGCTTGAACATTTTGTAATATTCATGAGATAGAACAAAAGCAGCACAACAAACTGCATTGTTTAAAAGCCCTGACGTTTCGGGTACCAATGCAAACTCCGATAACTAGATTAATTATAGTGATTATGAGAGTGTAATACTGTTCTGAAATTAAATGTTTTAAAGTTTTTCCTCTTTTTTATCTTTCATTTTATTAATATACAGGTTGTAAAATGTATCTGTCCTTTGATATGATGTTAATGTCATGTCATGACAGTCTGTCCTAATAAAACAGACAGAAAGCAGACACCACCACTGAGTCTGCCCTGCATGATTCATAACAAATCATTGTATTCCAACAGCTTTGATTCTCTAGGTGCCTGTCAATCTGCATTTCCCCAAAAATATTTCATTCCTCTCATGGCGCCAGGATGATATGGCCTTGAAACTGTTACCCCGCAGTCAAAACACATGCAGTAATTCAAATCTCTGCATAAACTAATGTTGTTTGACAAGCTATATGATAAGATTCACTTTATTTCATTTTCCCACTTTTTCCCTCTTTTTAATCTCAGAACATTATGCCTGTGGCAATATCACAATATTTCACCTTGAGAGAGGCATCCTGAAAAAGACAAAAATGAAATTTCACAAGATGGACGATTTTGGCCTGCAAACCACCTCAAAGTCACACACCTTAACGTGAAAAAATGAGGATGGTACCCTATCAGAGGAGGATGACTTATTGCTGCAAGGCAGCCTATAGACAATCTGTCCCGTGGTATAATATGTGTGTAAATGATAATGTTAAAGGTTATTGTCATGCTTCGCTAGTGACTCAAAATACATTGCCTCTCTGGAAGCTGGCTGATCATTAACTCAAGGTGTCAGGGGAGACACATTTGCTCAGTGGCATTCTCCAAAGCCAAAAAGGTATGTAATGCTTTTCCTCTAGAGAAAGGCACAGAAAAAGATGCTCTAGTTGTCTGATGTATATCAGTGCTGAATATCTCAGAACCAAGCTACTGAATATCTTAAGATTTTGCTTTAACCTTGAGATAGTGTTTCCTCTTGTCATTTCTTTAACTACTTCTAACTTCCAGTAACACAAATTCTTCAGAGTAGGGTTCAATGTGATGTTTCACAATATGCAACATACTGTCCTTGATCTGGTGGCAACTCAATTTTGTATGGAAACATTCCTAATAAGTTAATCGTTTTTGAACTCGTAGTTCTATGCTGTATGCAAACATTTATTTTAAACTCTAATAGAAACACTAATCGACATCCAAATGGAGGACGCAGACAAGAACGTATTTGTCAAAATCAAAGGCAGTAAGCGAACATGGCGGAAGGAAGCAGGAACTTGTAAATACAGAACGCAGTGTAGCTTTGAGCTTGACCTTACGGGGGTGATGAATGGAGCAAGTACTATCCATGACATACAAGCAGAGAGTCATCAATGTTTGTGGGCAAGTGCAAGGTATGAGGTAATTAATCATGCAACATGGGCCCAGGCTCGATTTTAATTAACGGCAAAACACATGTTCCTGCCTGTCTTCAGGGAGGAGGGAAAGGACTGGTCTGAGCCGAACTGTCTGAGCCTTTGCAATATTTATGATCTGACCATTGCAGCTTTTCAACTTTAATCTGTTATGTTTGACTGAGAGCTGTCTACACAGTTGTGGCATTAAAATCACCAAGGCCCTTCCAGTTTCCACTGGTTCCAGATAGATGAATCAGTAAGGTTATGTTGGCAGGCAATAATTTCAAATTAAGGCAATAAAAAGCATTTGGCAAATATTCCCAAGCAGCAAAATGACTTCTTCTGCTACAATTAAGAGAGTGACCTTGTTCATCATTCAAGTTATATGGGAGAGACAGAAATTAAGAGATCTACAACAGAGTGTATAGTTTAAAAAGATAAAGTACTGTGTGTGGTCACTTATGAACTAGCAAACATTGTGTTTTGCTCCGTTACCGCATTAATAATTCATGATTTTTATTAAGGTGGGAACAGCTGCATCGCACAATGTTCAATAATCAACAAGTCTCGACTGCAGCTTCCATCGCAGCGAAAAGATTCTGCCAAAGTCAATATCGAAACAGTTACATCTCTGTTACAAGCAACCACGTTGTGCCAGCAGCGATTCCCACTTTGCCACAAAATTACACTTGCGCCTTATACGAATCTAAAGAAACAGTAACAGTAGGCTACAGCACAATGCTAGCTGTGCATGTCTCTGTCATGAACATAGTCGGTCACAGGCAATGGTGCAACCAGTTTTTACCAAGTCTTTTCCCAACTCTGTTCAAACTAAACTATGTTTGAACTTACACATAGCTGCTGCAACAGCCTGCAGATCTGTGGCAAAACTCTGTTCACATTACGCAATACGAGTTATTTTGGACTTTTATAAATATTCTGAACTTTGGCTACAATGAAAAAATAGAAAGTTATAAATGAACAGATTTAAAGCTGTAAATATTTGGTACCATACAATATACAAATGAATGTTTGTTTTGAGATGGCCTGTGCAGCTGCTCTGAAGGCACATGATCTATTGTCTGGCAAAACTCTTTCTGCAGAAAGATATGGGCCTGTTTAACACATTGATTTATCACTGTGGAGCTCCAGTCGACGGTGCACTTTTCAAAGAGAACTACATTACGGTGGGTCAACTCATCACATCTATATAATCATTCATGTCATAGTATTCCGGCACAGGCCGTGAGTATTCCTGGAAGCGGTGGGATGCCTCCCAGCCATGTTGTAGGTTAAGTTACCGAGCCGGGGGGATAATTGTATCAAGAATGAAGGTGTCTCACATAGCTACAATGGCACCTGTCTCAAATGCAGGCAGCTCGGCAGCTGGAGGAACAGAAGGCCTTGATATGAAGAGAAAGTAGATGTTCCTCGGTTGGCTGACCCCAAAGCTTGAGCCAAATTATTTACAATCAAAGCTCCATGTCATATCTGTTTAACATTCAGGATAGGAGTTATATGCTGCAATGGTGCTGAATGTCAATTGGAAAGACATTCTGTTCGGAGCGTGAGAGCAACGAGGAAAATGCTGGCAAAAGTTGTGAGAAATATGAAAAGTAATAGAAGGCAGCAGATGTAGTGCTTTCACAGGGCACTGAGGTGCCAAAATGAAATGTCTTGACTTTTGTTGTCAAGATGCACCAAATGTTACTTTATCAAATCATCTGGCAATAATGCCGCATCTGAGCTAATCAACCTTAAAGAGGTTTCTTTATCAGCCATATATCTCAACCCAGAATCGTGCACATGAGAAAAAAAACATAGAAAACCCCCTTTGGCATCAAGTTATTTGCTTCATTCACTACACTATCATCATGATTCATGCATATATTCATATCTGCCTAGTATACTGTAAACATGGCAGAAAGAGAGAGAGAGAGAGAGAGAGAGAGAGAGAGAGAGAGAGAGAGAGAGAGAGATTATGTTCCCCTAAGCCAAACAAGTCAGGCAGCACAGAACAGAGTGCCATGATAACACCAAGAGTGACGACCTCAGGGCTTTAAGCTGCTGGTTCATGCGCCCATGACTTAAATCAGACAAAGAGAAGAGTGCAGGAAGAAATCAAATATCAAAATACTGAAGATTTTTATAACAACTAATGTACAGTTTTTGCCATCCAACATGTTGCTATTGGCCACCACAGTGTTCCTCTTTTGTACTTTTGTAATTAATGCAGACTGAGCTATTACCTGAATGACTGATAATTTGATTCCTGCAAGTGCTTAAACCATAAAACGGTGTTCACAGTGAAAACACTGTGAAATGAAATGATATTCTTTGTGGCCAGGAAACCAATAGCATACAGTAAGCTTCCAAAGTTGAAATTTGCCACTAGTTAAGTTGAATTATGTTGTGTTGTGTGGTAAAGGTAGGCTAAATAGAGAGCCAAAGTCCAGACATCACATTCAGGCTAGCCTTAGTTTCATTAGCTTGCTGTGAAACTTTCCCAGTTTTAACAAAGTTAAACGATTTCTTCACATACTAAAAAAACAAATCCCTTGAAAATTTACAAGCGTGGCAGCACAGGTACTTATATCATCCTAACTTTTTTCTTTCCTCCATATCTATGACAGCCAACCACACTCTCTCTCTCTTCTAATGTCATTTTTTCCGACTTTTAAACTGTAATCTCAGCTGTCTTAAACCTCTCTGTCCTGCTGTTATTAGAGCCATGTCTGAACTGGAACCTGGAAGCTCCTGTTTCACTTCCGCTCTCTATGTTTAAAAGTATCTTAAATGTCGAGCTTACATACATGTGTAACTGTTGTTTCAGCTGTATACACAGAGATACCATTGCAGTAATAGCAGTTTCCACCCACTTCTTGGGTGTATTCTACAGGTTTATGGTACCCTGTAAAATTTTTGTGTACTGTAGAGCAATATTTTGGTAAGTGAGTCCCTGTGTTCATTGTATTTCATGCTCTACCAGCAGGTATATGGGAATGCATGTGCCTGCCACAAGCACGTGTACTGCCAACAGCAGGGGGCCACACCTTTCTGTTCTTTACTTGTACCCATGAGACTTGAGACAAGAGATTAGCGTCCTCATTTGGCTTCACTTATTTTGCTCCAGAGAGCAAGGTCTGCTGAGGTTCACATGCCACCAACAGAAGAATGTAGCAAGAATGTATGCGTTTCCATTGTTTGGTATGGAGTTGTTTGGCTGTCCTTGTTCTGCTCTGGAGATGAGGGCAGCAAATGGTGGATGGAAGCGGTGAAATAAGAAAAAAAAAGAAAGAATAAAAACTGAGGTAAAACATGTAAGCATAGGTGACGCTAATCCTTGGTTAACAAAAGCTAAGGTGAAATGAGGCTTCTCTTCAGAAGTGGCGTTGCTTTTGTTACTTGCTCTATAGCGCAGAGAGCCATAATGTGCTATTTATATGTGTAGTTTTGACTTTAAAGAGTAACAACATCAGGCTGAAAAGAAGTGTTTCAATGCCCTCTCTCGCTGAAGGTTTCAAGTCTGTTTTACTTCTGGTTAGTTATGGTCTGTGATGTGCTTTCTTGCACATGTGGCCACACCCAACAGTGATGTCACTGTGTACTGACCACACCCTGGAGTACACTTCCACACCACTGCAGCAAGATGAGAAGTTAAATCACAATCGGTGTGCAAAACAGCCAGATCCACGTTTTGAATGGCAAAATAGAGATTTTTTTATTGGTTGTTTCTTCTTTTCAAAATAAATAATCACAAATGCCTTGTCGCTAATTACTATTTATGGCAGTGTAAATTGTGTGACAACAATCAGAACCAGGATCCAACTTGAATTGAATAAGAATCAACTAAATTTAAGCCTAAGCTTATTAGGTTGCACATTATTCAAATATTGTCAATTTTGAAAGTGATTATCTATGATAAAATGATGATGTGTGCACTTAACCATTAAATGTATTGTCATGAGGCATGCTGTCCCCAAGATGCTGAAATAAAACCTTGTATCAGCATAATAAATAAAATGCCACTTCTTATGAACTTGCAGCTTGATCCATAGTGTTGTTTTTCTGCAGTGGGATAACTATATTGGATTTTCCCATTACTCTATGCAAAATTTAGCCATTAGTGCTAACCACAATTCATTCTGCGGAACATATGAAAGGGGCTGTTGCAGTTCATTAGCATAATATGGACACTCATCGTGCATCAATCTGCACCCATTACCACTCCTCCCCCCTCCCCCCAGCCCCAGCCACTTACCCCTCCCACCTCACCAACAGTAAAGTGACCAACTGCGAGGACAAATACGACTGCTCTGCTCATCCAGTTTGAAACTGGGGTGTTATGGCAGATGGTAGAGTGGGGGAGAGGTGCATGACCCAGCATACTGATGGAACTAAACAGAATAAGTACGAGGCAGATATTGGCAGAGAGACAGAGTTAAAGGTGAGAACAACATTGAAAAGGGGGGCTCTGTCCAGCAACAATCTACATCAATGCATACAACTTAACAGCACTGGCTTTATTTTACGTTATTCGATTATCCAGATTAAATTTGTTAATCTCTGTCTGCAGTCTCGTACCATATCAGTTACATTCCTATCACATCTGGCCATGCTCCGGCATCAGGGCCTTGCGAGAGACACCATTGCACAGATGAAATTCAATAATGCAGTTTTAGGGCTCGAGTAGGATCTAATTTCATGCTACGCCACTCATAAAATTGTTGTATAAGCTATTGTAATTTCAAAAGTACCATTATCCTTTTTACATAGCTTGCAGAAACATTCTCTGTGAGCAACCTGTAATACTCACATCCTGATTCAATGCAATTTCCATGCAGTCTTTACTGGTGGTTACAACAAATCTGAATTTGTGGGTTCTTCTTTTTTGTTTTAGGTACTGCATTTGCAAATACTCTTATTGTTTGTGTAAAAAAAAAAAAAAATCAACACTATAAAAAAAATCTGTTCATTGTAACCCTAGATCTATGAGCAGGGGAGCCCTCAAGCAAGACTCTATGGTTCTTTGATAGGGGATATAGTCCTCCTGACACCGTGTTGATGTGAAAGCAGCAGGTCAGCATCACCACACCAGCAGCAGTCCTCTGTCTACACTGGATCAGGTCAGCCACAGTACTGATCTGCGCTCAGAAGCATGTTGACAGAGCTCACAGCCCACTTCACAATCATGTATAGAATTTCAGGCTCACTCTTTTAATTAAAAGTACCTGGTCCTCGTCGAAAATCAAAAAGAGTCCTTTCCATCCGTAGGCCTCACTGTTCCTGAGATTGAAATTCTGAGCCATATCATTATTTTTTACTATATCTGGGTCTGGTCTGGCAACTTTTCACAGTTTGGTTGCACATATTCACCTTGCGTGGGAAGAAGAGATCCAAGGAAGACTGTTATGTTACACTTATTTGACAGTCACAACAGACCACAATATTAAATGTTCTAAAAAGACAAAAATAATTGCACACATGTAGGCCAATGTGGATTTATACTACCTCAATTTGGTGTTAAGTGTAGAGTACAAAAACGTTTTGCTTTCTTAGCAAACAAAAACATGACCCATTCTTTCTGAAAACGTTTTTAAAACACTTCTGTAACATAAAAAAAATTAAACCTAAATGCACTAACGCAACCATGACTACACCTGACTGATTTACATGCACTAAGATCCCTGCGGTGGTAGAGTGGCGACAATCATTGCCTCTAGAGCCAAACGCATGTCCTTGGGCAGGATCCTGATAGAAACTTTTTGGCTTCGCGATCTGCTCTGCTCTTCAATGGCTAAATGAAAGAAAAAAATACCAAGGACAGCTGACGGCCTTATCTTGAAGGACAGGTACTACAACATGCACATTTTAAAATTTACTGAACCTGATTGGAGATCCATGCTTTGATAAACACGATAAGCAACTTCAGTGAGCACATAAAGGCTGGATCCGACTGATTCACATTCTTATTTAAAACAACCGTGCAGACACAACCAGCTGCCAGTGCCTTAAAATCTAAATGACCAAAACTCAATGCATTTGTAAAATAATAACGGAACTGTACAAAGCATATCACACAAGTGATGAATGTCGACAAGCTCCCTCGACCTCACACCTGTAGGCTACTTTTGTCAGCTAAATGCTAAGGTTAGTTTCATGTAGGGCTGCTGTTAATGTATCACACTCCTTATTCTTCCTGTGTTAAAAATATAATGTCCCGCAGCCATAGCAATAATTCTGGCACACAGTGTGCAGTGGATTGTTTTTCTTAAAATTGAACAGTAAATAAAGCAGTTCTCACATCAGATTAAAATGACCTTGTCTGTGTATAAACAGGAAGCTGACCTCAGAACAGGAAGAGCACGTATTACTGTGCCCTCTGGTTTTTGAGTTTTGAGCAGTGTGACATCTTAGCCATGTGACAACATGACCTGCTGCCACTTCCACTCTATGAACAACAGCATCCCTAATAGCTGTAAACAAGCAAGGCCGTATTTAGTCACTTAGACCATATAAAAACAGGAAGATAGGAAATTATTCTATTTTGTTCATATAAACAACCATTTTATGAAAAACTGCAGTGTTTAAAGAGATTGCATTCTGGTCGGGGCTGTTGAGAAAATATTTCTAGACAGCACTTTATCATGAATCATGTTTACTGCAACCAGCAAAGTGTCCATCTACATCAGTGAGTCATGATGAAGTATCCTTAAGCAAGAAACTGAGCCGTTTTTTTGCTCACTCATGTTAGACACTCTGGACAAGGACATCAGCTTAAAGCCTGGAAATGCAAATGTGTACAATCCAGATATGTGCAACCAGAAAAACACTCATTAGGCCAAGCGAGGAAAGTTTATTTATAAAGCACAATTTAAACACAAAAGGAAATTCAAAGAGTTTAAATACTGCACATATTGCAAAAAAGTTATTAAATGAGAACTACGCCATAAGACGTTAATTCAAGGAGCTGGCTCTTGTATTCATAAGTTTCAGAAGTTACATCAAGAGGGAAACAATATTTTTGCATATGCTCGTGCACTCGCTGCTTATTCTTGTTCTTACTCCTGTGAAATGTAGGTGAGCTTGAATGCGAGGTTTTAATTATGAAAGTGCTGCCAGTCTGTACACTGAGGTACTCAACAAGATCAAAGTGAATCCAAGACCCACCTACACTCTCATTTCAGATAAGTTACAGAGTAAAATCGCTGGAGTAAGCAGTTCCTTTGTTTCAGGATCAGAATGTGTTTCGGGTAATGTTTTGGCTGTCTCCAAACTTCTGCAACTGTAGAAATCGGAATATAACAAAATATTTTCATTTAACACATTCCTCGAAACATTACTGTGCCATGATTAAAGATTTTTTTTTCTTTTTCCCTTTAATTTGAGCTGTGTCTGGCTCTCAAAATATGTCACACCACGAACATCACTCGAGGCCAGAAGAGGCTGCATGGTCAACAGAGTAAAACACCGCCCACCAGATTTTAAAGCTCTGTTGTGGAATACTAATGGTAACCATAATTAGGAAATTGAAACTCATGATAAGTTGACTGTTAAGCGGAGGGACTGGCTAACTGGGAGTCACTGAGCAGTTCGTTAGCGTGACCTTGGGTTGGCAGAATAATGAGGACCCTAAAAATAACTGGCAAGAAAATTCCTAGAAGATTAATTATCAAAACAACAGAAATACCTAGTGTTTTACACACATTAGACACATCTCCCCTCCATGGTCCGTCCATCCAATTAATTTACTGTAAGCTGCTGGATCATCTCTGAGGACAACAATCTGCACACAATAATGCAATAACAGTGTTTTGTTTGGACACATAATTGCTCTATAGATAGCCCAGAACAGAACAGAATGTAATTACACCCTAAAGAGCTGCGTGCACTTGCAACCACTGTGTGTGCTATCCTTTGAATGAGGCGATCCGGCACATCTGAGCATATTTTCAGCACAGAGATTACTCCACCCATGATGCCTCTGCAAGGCCAGCATTTATGAGGTGGCAGGGGTGAGCCCTTTCTTGCTGCTGTGTGGATCGGTCTCTGAGGCGTGCAGTTGGGGAATATCTATCTCAGATCTGTCCTATCAGCACATCGCAAACAGACAGCAACACTAGTGTGCGAGAATCACAGCTGGAAAATGAAAAGTGCTGTGAGGCAAACAAACTCCATTAATACATATAGCGGCATGGAGCACTCGATGGACACAGATGTCAGAAAACATTGATTCATATTTTAGTTTTTTAATGCCATGGCTAGTGGACTTTAGATTGCCTGCATAGAAAAAAAGAAATGTCTCCCCTCGGGCTAATTCACTGTGAAAGATAATGGCTTTACTAAATTGAATCATTTTGTTGATTATTGACTACTGACCACAGTAATTCTAACAGAAACTTTTTCCACGGCTGTTATGGTCTCTCAAAGAAGATCCAGAGAAAAGATGAGCTACAGTGACATACATCATCAACAGAAAATCCATGAAAATAAACGGAAAATCTAAGATTTAAGCAAAACAAAACTCCATAGTGTCTTCCCAGAAATTAAAACATACTAATTGTGTCCATTATTGAGCCAATTGACGTTTCACCCTCACTTAAATTAAAACAACACAATTATTGACTGCCTGATTTGACAGCCAACAAATTATAACATCTATAACACATCCAAAAGTCCTCTAAAACGTTCAGGATGACGTTCAGACTTTTACAAAGCTTGTGTGTCTGTAAAGTCTGTGGTAATTTCTTATATGTTATCCACACCAAGTATCAAACATTAACTGCAAAACTGTCAATATACAGACAAAACCAAGTACAGGGTCACGTGTTGAATTCACATCTCTCTTTAACATTCTCATTTACTAATTCATTTAGTTGCCGCCTTACTGCTGGGGTTTCTATTATACATTATCACAGTATCTTTAAATACTCTGAAATTTTATCCCCAAGATAATGTTATTCCTTCCAGACTTTGTAAATGTGTACCAAAGGACACGTCTGAGAATCAATTCACAACAAACTCAAGAGATAAAATTAACACATTTGGTTTGGGAGGGGCCGTTTTCTCTGTTGTTGTCGTGGTTGTTGTTGCCAGGGAATAAATTTGACACACAGTGTCCTTCTGCTCCAGCTGGCTCGCTGCCCAGAGGGCCACTGTGTCTTCTGTGATTAGTCAAAAGTGAGAAATGCAATTAAAATGGCAGGTAGCTGCTTCTTCTTGTTACGACAACTGAAAAGAGATGTGTGGTGTCACAAGAGCTGGCGCATCCACTGCTGCGCTGTTTCTGTCTCCTGAGAGGACAAGCAGTACTTCTGGAGGACTTAACTGTGTTTATCCCCAATTGGGGATGTGATTTCCTTGTTATTGAATCTGCAAGTCAACTGAAAAGTTTAAACTCAGAAACGACGAGGTTTTCTGGAGTTCACCGAGCATAGATGTAAGATGGCACAGTTAGAGCCTGATCGATTGTTGTTATAACTCAGTGCTCATACAGAAGGGGTTATGTGTTCACTGTCAATTTCTGCCATACACTTTTAACCCACTACTCAGCCTAAGTAACATTTGGTAAGAACATTAACATATTGATCATATCAGCATTACCAACCAACAAATTCAATCCTTTATTCAGATTTCCAGCAGATATGTTGTTTTAAAGGAACAGCTTGGCATTTTGGCATAAAGACTGGAAACGGGTGGACACAGCTAGCCTGGCCTTGTCCAAAGGCAACCAAATCTCAACACTACCTCGACAGCTGACTAATTAACATGTTGAATCTTCTTTGTTTAACCCATACAAAAGTTAAAGTGTAAAAGTGCTACTTCTTGGGCTTGGAGCAGTGATTTCCAGTCTTTAACAGCTATGAGAGTGGCATTGATCCTCTCATTTAACTTGCAGTAAAAAAAAAAAGCAATGCACATTACACAAAATCTTGAACTAGTCCTTTAAAGTTCAACATTTCCAAAATCATTGAAAGTGACTAAAAGCTGTGCCTCTGGAACAACTACTAACAGGAAGTCATCAACATCAGCTGCCGAGCTTGCGCGCGGCAGATGAACTCCATGTCATGTTAATTTGACAAGACAGTGGTATTAGTCATCATAACCACCAATCAAATTCCCATTGACAAGGTGGGAAGCTGTACCATGTTGTTTGAATGCATTGTCAATGGTGAGCTGAATCGATGCAGACACTCTTCAGGCAGGGTAAATGATGTTCTGGTTGACAGAGCTGCACTTGGGGGTCTAATATTTATAAGCAGCCGAGGCTGTCATTTCTTATTGGGACGCTATTCCCATCTATTACATCTCTCAACCTTTCTCCCAATGTATGTTTTAAGAGAGAGTGCATTAGTAAGAAAAACATCTATGTAGCCTTCTTGCTGCTTTAATCATTGTTTCACCCTCACATGCTGTCTCTGTCTCGTGCACCCTCCCTCTTTCTCCTGCATTGAGGGAGGATGTTTCCGTAGACGGTTAATTAGGCTAATTCACAGAGTGCTTCTTACTGGGGAAGCAGTCATGAGAGTGCAGAGATGGCTCGACCTCTGAATCCTGTAAGCCGCCACTAAATGTACTGGTTTTGAAAGGTTTGCAAGCAAACAATTAACAGCGCCCACCCTCTTTTGGCTGCCCTGTAAACATGCTTGCTGTTAAACTCCTCATGTGAAATGATCTGTAGTGTATGTCCACTCCATAGTGTAGTACATTCTAGTCATAGATTAACAAAACAGCTTTTAATTGATTCATTGTGATTTCTTTGTAAACATCATGGAGACATGTTTTATTAGAGGGATAAAAAATGTTCCATCTTTCCTTTAATTTATTAATAACCTTTATCACTCTGTGTGTTCCCAAATCTCCACAAGGATCAATAGTTCATGTTGTTTTCCCATATCTAAAGTAGCATTTTAAACCATGGCAAACACAATTGGCTCACCACTTCCTTCTCCTAACGACAATACATTTCCTAGATGCTTTTTATTTTCAGAGCAAATGCCAAACACAAAAGCACAGAAATAGCTTTGGAGCTCATTGCGCTTTGTAACCTTTCAAAGAGCAGCTTCATACTGTGATTTGAAATGCTTTCCAAAAGTAATTTAACAGTAATTGTAACTTTTAAACAATCGTCAACTTTTCTTTTTTAAACCAGAAAATCAAACCAAGAGGTCAAACAATTAGCAAACATGGAAGTCTTGTTTTTATTTCTACCAAACAAAAAAAAAAGTTGTTCCTCAGCCGATGAGTATACACATTGTAAAGCATACTGTATATATGAACACACACAAGACTGCATGTCAAGGAATCTCTAATTTGCAAAAACGCGTCCACTTTTAAGAAATTAAAATATCTCCAAAACTGAAAGATTATAATGTCCTACTGTACAGCATTGTACGGGGCTTCTCTGCGTCCGTCATGTCTGCTTCTTCCTTTCGCTGCCAATTCAAGAATTCAAAGGTCTTTTGTTCGGCACACGCACATCACAGGATGTTATAGTGAAATGTAAAGTGACAAGCATCATGAGACAACACAACAACAAAAGAAAAAGAAGGATATTAAAACAAAAATAGAAAATGCAGCAAAAGAAAGGACAAAATAAAAGAGCAGTATTAATAGAAGGATTAAAGCTAAAAATTAAACTATTTTAATTGAAATTAACTGACCTGACCAGTGTTCTTAAAATGTGCAAGTGGAGCTGCTAAAAATATATACTACTATACACACACACACACACACACATACTATAAGGAAAGAATATACACATTACGTGTGTATTGGAGGGAGTAGTGTTGTATGTGGGTTGCATAAACTGGGTCCCCTAACTTGGGGGTCTTGGCAGGAACAACCAAGTTATTTGATTGAAATCAGCACTTTTCGTTTACAGCAGGCTTAAATGTAAAATCAATAAGCTGTGCAGTATCCTGTTAAAACTACTTACTGGATTGGTCATATTCACACATTTGTTACATGTTTTGACAGAAGCAATTTAGAACTCCCGCTATATGGTAATGGTACACACACACACACACACACACACACACAGCATTCTTTCATTAATAAACACTAAAATTAACTGTCTATAGAGGCAACATATGCTCACATCAGCTGAAGCAGCTAAGCGCAGATGAACACATGCCAGCTATGTGTCTGTTCCAACACTGTAATTGATTCACTTTTCAAGGAATAGATTGGGCTGCTGTGATCTCTTTAGTGTTTATCTCATTGCAGTGTGAATATGAATCACTTTTTAGTGACCCACCAACCACCCAATTTAAACTTAAGATCTGCTCTCTTTCAAAGGAGCTTATCCACCTCTGATTTGAACTTAGTCCCTGCCTTTTCAATCATTCACAAATCCCCCATAGTAGCAAAAAACATATGGTGTTCATTTTGTTGTTCTTCTTTAACTTTGCCTTTCTCCTGTGACTCCGTTTATATTAGTGGAGCCTTCACTGTACTATCTTGGTATTGCCATGTGACCGAACTGTAATTTCACTTCTAAATTTAATTAGCATTTCAAACGCATAACAATCCCCTCTGCCAATCCATGTCTCATTAGTGGTCTCTATTGAAAAAACTCTGAAGTTGCTTCATTAACATAGGTACGTTCCTCTGAGCTCCCATGGTTCTTGTTGATGCTGTTTCTCTCCTGGTGTTAAACAGAATTAGAATACCATTAGTTGCTGGATAAGGTTGAAAGATGAAATGCTGTGTTTTTATCACTGCGTTTCCCCCGAGGGGCACTATGTCAGGGGGAGCAATAGTTGCCTGTGACTGCTTAAATACTCTGCCGCTGCCTTCGATATGTGGGAAACCTTTCGTCTCTCAGCGTTTCAGCAAGGGCTTATTGTCATATTTAAGAAATAATGGCACATTTGGAAGCAGAGACATTTTGTTTTAGCCTCTATCAATGTTTAATTGATTAAAAGAGAAAAAAAAACCATGATTCAGCCTGTAACCAGTTCATGAAAGCTCTTCCATTCACTATTCAGTCAGTCAGTCCGACCACACTATACAAAATGAACTACTGAAGAGGTGGCAGTACATCAGGAGTAGTAAAATATTGAATTTAGCAAAGACTAAAAGGAGGAGGACGGCAAAGAATTTAGCCAAAAAGAAAAAAAGAGAAGGATTAGAGGAAACATCTATTTATAGAAAGAGACAGATGTCCTCAAAAAGTTTAATACTCATAATAGTATCTCTCATCATCTGCTGATTTAGTAACAGATTACATTGTCAATTTCAGGAAGGAGGAGTGTTTTTTTTCCCAGGGCAGAGACAGAAGGAAACCAATTCCTGAAATAAATATCGTGTAAATGACTTTTAGTGCAGCATTTCACCGGAGCAGCGATGCTGGATGTTACGCATGGATGCATTTTAAAGTGATGGCACTGGCTGACGGAGTCGATAGAGGGATGAGTGTGCATGTGTGCATTACATTTTTCTCTCCATTTCATTAAAAGGTATTTAAGATCAGAAGCTAAATGCTGATGGTGGACTGATGTCTGGTGGCTGGAAAAATCACTCTTCATGTTACAAAAAAATCCTCTTAAGAAATTTGAAACATGTGAAATCATAAATATAACTCCTATCCTCTACAACTGTCCTGTTGCGTTTTTGAATCTAAGATACTTTGTCTTTTAATTTTCAAAATATCTGAAATAAAGTACAGGCTACAGATCAGCACCCCTGGACATAGTGTAAAACATTGTTGGGAAACATTGTGGTTCCAGTTAATGTAACTACTTCATAAAGGTTAGGGGACTTTCATTGTCATGGTCGAAAGAAAACGAAAAGCTTTCTCGAACAGTCCATCCACTTCAACCACCCGCAGACTATGCAGCTCTATAACATCACACTATTTCCTCCTTTGCTCCCGATGGACTAGAGTCACAATTCCTACGGATGCTAGAGGGTTTTGTCACTTGCACTTGCCAATGTTGTTTTTGGGCACTTGCTAAAATCAATTACACTGTGGTTTTTCTTGTCTCCTTTTCCAGACTGAAGCTTGACCCTAAGTCATCTGACTGAATTAGGGCCACTGGTCACAATGTTCAAACCCAAACAAGATTTAAATCAGCCTCCAGTTAGTGACATAAAGGTGCACAATTTTGAGGTGCTTGGTGAATAATAAAATGATAAAATAACCCCAAGAGCATCTAGATGGACAGTGCAAAATTTCATGATTGAAATTGCTTGAGTAATGACACAATAAAGTATTTTACATATAGAGTTAACAATATATGGTTCTAGGTTTAACGCTCTGGTTTTTTGGCTTTAGGTGAGATTAGTAAAGAGGTTGACAAATACTGAAATTACTTTTGCAATAAACAGTCTAAATCCTTTGTTTAGTCCACTAGTCCACTAAAAGTTTGCCTAGATATTAAACACACTGTATATATAAGTTGGTTCCAAAAATAAGTATTTAAATGATGTACCTTGGAGACGCACTGCACTGTGCAGCTGTCATTTCTTATTTAAAACTTAGTTAGTTTAACTGAAGAGAAGTGTGATAAATTGCTAATGTTCCATTTAAATGTCTTTCTGCTTCCATGCTTGTATCTACTTCAAGTGTGAGTCAAGTGCTGACATAAAAGAGATGAGGATTTAAGAAGTTGTATCCCTGGAGTTCCTCAGCTCCTACCAGTACTGTCACTCCAGTAGTGTCTGGCTCGTTGCTCTTAAACCTAAGCTCATTATCCCGAAGACTTAAACTGAAATGTAATATTACCACTGGACCTCTTCTTCTACGGGCAGATTTAGAATTCACTCATCGCATTTTCTCCAGAGAAACCAGTGCCCGTGCAGGACTTGTAGCAGAAGGTAATTCAATTAAAACCAGTTCACTTAATGGTATGTCTGAAGGGTGCCCTTGATAAAAGTTAATGACATGAAAGTCAGCATACAGCCGATCCACTTGCAGGCAAAAATGAGCAGCTACATGGATGGTGTGTCGCTGGTCGCCATTTCCCCCATATCTTGAACATTTTCACAAATGAAAGCAAATGTCACAAATCTATAGGCATGGCCAAAGTTACACTGCCAGGGTCTGTAAAACCCATAACACTGACAAATCCTGGTAATATGACCATGCAAAAAACATACTCCATACACCAAGAGCAGCCAGCCTTAACCCTAGTCGCCTGATTAGTTAGGGTTGTTAGGGTCTTTTTAAAAATGCTACCACAGTGGCCTATATTCAAAATATTTGTACTGGCAGGGGGGCCTGTTTACAGTCACTAATAAAAGTTACAGCAAGTAAAATGTGTCTAAAACTTTTACCCATACAGACATTTTTTTTCTTTACGTATAACCCTTTTTATCCAATAAAGGACGAATCAAGGCAAATGGAAACCCCATTTACTGCAATCAGTAGTTATTTATTGACTTTTTATCCCAGTTGAATTAGAGACAAAGAAAATAAATAATGCATTATTGACTTTGCCTGCACTGTGTTGTACAGCTTAACAGTGGAAAATCATAAGCATCTTACCAATGTTCAACCATGACCATCAACTCCAACTGAGGTTCAGCTTTAAACAAGAGTGCGTATATATTAGCTAAAGCCTATAAAGTTTGGATTGACATTTGCCTTTGTCCTCCTGAAAATAACGAATATACAGCACATAAACATGATTACACAGATTGACTCGTGTGGTGTTTGAAATGAGTGATCATCAAAATAGCTCAACGGGTGATGGCCCCTTTTAAAACGTCAAGAGCATTATTACAACGCTTGATGGCAGTAAACCGTTATCATAGCAATTTAGTTCTTATTTGGCTTGGAAACCACATTATGTACATGTTTTTGCCAAACAGTATGCTGCCACTGTACACTAAAGTAATTATATCCCACACGTCTCTATCTCAAGATGACTGAGCTGACTTTTTTTAATATTCTTGGTCATAGTTTCAGCTTGAGTAAGGACACTCTGATTTGGTTGGGGAAACTCACATGTTCATGTTTAACAGGAGAATATGAATAACTCTGCCTCCCAGGCAGAATTGTGTGCCAGGACTGTTAGCATTTTGACAGTTTTGTGTATTAGACCACATGCTCCTGCCAACATTTCTCTGTGTTCTCTGACAGCAGGGTTCCCTTAGATTGAGAGCAAGTCACAAGCCACAACTAACACCCCCATGCTCCCTGCTGGCTACTAATACATTATAGTGCAAGTAGCTTTGGACACTGGCATCTTGTCAGTGGCAGCTGCAAATTACTTTATATCATACAGTGCGTGATATGTGTTATGATTTGGGTCTGTGCTTGTACTTTTTTGCAACGTAAAAATATTACAAAGACATGATAAAGCCACATGTCAATACACAGATTAGATGATATTAAACACAAGAAGATCTGTATCTGCATGTTAAAAGTCAGTTTATAGTATCTACTGGAGCAAGCTTATATGAATTTCTTTACTTTTGGTGTGATTAAATGAGGAGATGATTAGGGAATCCTTTAATGCAAGTCTTCGCCGCTGTGTCCAAACAGCAATTACAATTGATTTGCTCATTTTTGAACATTCTATCCATGTATGTTGTGTGTTTTGTCGGATTTATGAGTTTAAGGCTTTGATGGTTTGTTTGTTACAAATCTCCTTAGCTTCACTTATTAAAATATATATAGTGGGCTTTCATAAAATGTGCAGCATTAGATTGGCTCGAATTTTGAATTAATCAGTCACGTTTTCTACTTATTTCGTGTTTTTAAGCCTATAGCTTGAAATCACACATTATATGGAGTGTGATTCTACAAGGTTTCCATATTACAGCCTGAGGGGCTGGTATTTTCCACCTTTGGCGTGTCGTTATTTCTCTTTTTATCTGTCACATACATTGCATCTTAATACAGCTCTACCAACACAGAAGGGGGTATCCTAACTGGATACAGAAAAAGAATGTAGGCCTGTAAATTAATACCCGATAGCATTTGGGGGTATTGGTACTGTTAGCATTCACTCATTAATAGACCGCTGTGAAATTAGCTGTAATTATGCATTCTAATGCCATGACTATGACTTGCTGTGATCAGCTTTTCTGCTTGCATTTGGTTCAGGTTTGGTCCTGGTTTATTTCCTTCATTGTCTGAACAAGTATGGTGCCTGTCAGACCTGGGCATGACTCATAAATGACATCATTATTTATTGGATCTAGCTCAAACTCTCGTAGAATACATAAGCAAGATCAAATGCACTGTCTAATGACAAATCTATTCCAGGACTTCAGTACTTGATTCTGGTCTTGGTCTTCAGTATTCCATGTGCTTATTTGGATTCAGACTTGTCTTCACTTATTGATTTACACCAAACATGACATTTAATATGATGGCCAAAAGCTCAATTTTGGTCCCATCAGGCAAGAGAACCTTCTTCCACTTTATTTCAGTCTCTCAAATGCTTTTTGGTAAACACCCTAGTCTAAATGTCAGATGAAGTCTGATGAGGATTTTCTTTTGTTTTTTTTCTGTTTCTTTCGCTCTTTCTTTTCAACAACAATGAAGCTGTGACTGTTGCCCTGACCTAAAATCACTTGTCACACCTTAATTACACACAGATGAGCTCCTTTCAACTGATGCAAATTTTAAAAAACAATTGCCTGCACGATTTTACATTATACATCTGTATTTGTACTGTAAAGGCTCGAATCTAGCCGATAAATGCATATGTTGCCAACACATGTACAATGTTTGTTGTTTAAGGCCAATATGGCTTGATTTGCTATGGTCAGGGCTCAAGTAGTCTTTGTTTGAACCCTCCGCAGGACAATCAGTCATTTCACACACCTGGCCTTATAAACTGTTAGTACTGTGGGGGGGAGAAGCACTGGGACTGATGTTTTTACTTTCCCACGCTAGATATTTTTTATCTTGACCCAATCCCTTGAAAAATTAATTGGGTTGGTGGGGAGAGAGGGAGTGATAGGAGATATTAATAACACAGTCATCTTCATCATTAAATCAGATTGAATTTGCCACACTGGAAATGGACGGGGCACGTATACCATTTTTCAAGATGGGTATAGATTACTGTCTGTACTTGCAATGCATACATGTGTCTTGCTGTCATTTTCATTAAATTGTGCAACATTTATTTTATTTGACACAACAGCATGTCTCCAGTTAAGTGATCAAAGCAGTGATATTTAAAAGAATCTGTGGATATATTTGCCAATCTTTCCTAAAGTAAGATGATCCTGTGCCAGCTCACAGCATGCTACAAACCAAAAGCTGACATGAACTTTTCTTTTCTTTCAAAATTTTCTTTTCAAAATTTTGGATATTTATCCATCCATCCATCCCTCATTTTTTGAACAAGTTAGTTGGTTTCTTTCCATGCTTTTGCTATGGTAAGTGGTAGGGGTGTGAATCTCTAGGCACCTCACAATTCGATTCCGATTCAGAGGGCTAGGATGCGATTATGAAACGATTATCAGTGCACTTGCTACTTTTAAAACACAGCGTATTTGAAATGATCCATAATTAAAGTAAACAAATGAATTTACTTGCATTATCTTTAATTAATACAATAGTAGTAACAAATGAAAGATGTGTCAACTGCATTGCAAACAGCCAACAAGAAAAGAAACACAAGTGTGCCTGTAGCAGCATCCTTGTAGTAAATTAACACGGACTTCAGCATGTTTGAATCACTTGATAACATAAACGTGTGCATAAACAAGATTCATGAAAAGGCACCCAGTTTGATTGAAGCAAGGATAACAAGGATAACGTTACGCTTACAAAGCAACAGAAATACCGGGAGAACGAGCTCCAACCCACGGTACATTGTGCAGTGGCGTTTGCGTCCTTTTTCAGTCTCTAGTAAAGACACAGCTAAAGTAAATGGTTAAAACAATGTTCATTTAGCAAGGTAAGAAGTTAGACTTCACTTTTACATCATTAAAGTAACTGAAAAAAATGACACGATCATTTATATCAGTAGTTCAAGAGACATTTTAATAGAACGGATGCGATGGTTAGCCATTAGCGGTGCTATTGTTTACTTCTGCTTTCTAAAAACCGGAAACCGGCTAAGCCCGGCCAAGCCTACTGTAAAATTAATCGATTTTACAGTTTCATGCTGCATACTACTATGAAAAGCAGTATAAAGTTACTGCGTTCGACGGTAGTATGTAGTAGGCGATTCTGAATATAGCCGTAGCCTAGCTTTGAATGTAAACACGACGCACGTGTTTTACGTCCGTTACGTTTCACCATCCAATAGGTTCAGCCGTAAGGAACGTACCACTTACAGCCCAGTCTTACAAAATTGTTGCAGGCGATCATTATGTCGAGAATTGAGTTTTAAATTTCCGATTATTACGTTTTCTGCATCAAGACATAATCATTCAAGAGAGAATCGCAATGCATCTAATTGGGTTTTTTTCCCACACCCCTAGTAAGCAGACCACGACTAGTGCAGGTTTCTGTGCATGTGCTCGGCAAAGATAAAATACATGACGACATTTAGAACCGAAAGGATTGGTCGATTGACAAAAATCAAATCTGCAACATTTTTGAAATAATTACTAATTGATATTTTTGAAGCAAAATATCAAACAATCCATAGTTCCAACTGCTTAATTTTGAGGATTTGCTGTTTTTGTTTGACTTATGTGATAGCAAAATCAATAATGTGGAGGTTTTTGGACTGCTGATTGGACAAAACAAGCTATTTGGACAAATCAACTTCTAACCGGTATAATCCGCTATTTTCTGACATAGACCAAACGATTAAAGAAGACAATAATCGGCAGATTAATCGGCCATGAAAATAATTGTTCACTGCAGCCCTAACGACATTAGAAAATACTTTCCCAGGTAGCCAGAGGAAGAACACTTTCCCACTACTGCAGCGTCCCAGGGTCTCTTGTTGTGGTGCCTCTGGCTTGTCCAGGTGCCCCATCAAACACAACTGGAAGTGGTCACAGGGGAAGTCAGCGAGGGACCATGTTCTTGTCGCTGCTCTCCTACCGGTTAAATCTGTGGAGATAACTTAGACTCTCACATGTGTGACGCCCTCCCACTGAAGCTCCTCACTGGCAGGTGAGAACAAGCAGTTGACAAATCTATAAGTATTGGAAACATATGTTAGTGTGTAGACTCCTGAGGTCAACAGAGGGGAGACTGGCCATGAATTCTGTCACTTGAAAATCCTTATTTTATACACTGACCCTCACTTGGACAGTTTGCCTTCCCAGTGGCTCTGGCAAAAGGAGAGCAATAATAGAGTAGCCTGCTGACAAATGTCAAGTCTTGCAACCCTCCACTTTGGGCGATAAGACATTGAATGATGTCCTCCTCTCCCCTTAAATATTGCTGGGCACTTCATATTTAAAAGGCCTCTCTCAACAAATCATTTTCTGACAGGCTTAGTGTGTATGCCCTGGGAGCAACATCTGAAAACCGTGACATGTCTATGGCAAGGCAAAGACTTGAGTGACAGAATAATTCTCCATTAATAGAGCGGGTCACTCAAAGATCCTTTATTCCTCTAGGCTTCACATGACAATCAATGTAGACTTTAGATATAAAACAGCAGCAACTTACAGTGGAGCGGAAATGAATGTGGAAAACTAAGATCAAGAATGTAGGAAATAAGGCTTCAGGTTATTCATTTAGGGTCTATTTCATAACTTACCCTAAATTTCTGAATGTATCTGCCTTTGTTGTCCCACATTCAGCAGTCAATCGATATCCATTTTCTCTCTTTTCTTTTATTCCCATTTACCCCAAGGCCTCATGATAGTGACGTCAGTCACTCCATCACAGCGTTGCCAAGTGCACAAAGACTCCTGAATTACTGAAGTTCAGGGCAAACTATTGCACATTCAATTTCAGACTGCTGGGCATCTAGAACTTTGCTTGCAACATATATGAATCCGAGCCAAAGGTCGGTGCCACGGTTCACAATACATCCATGATTAACCAAGTTGACTGCAGTGAGCTTGAGCTACAGGCCAGCATTTATTATGCAGACCGCATGATACATTTTGAATCCTTTGGTTGAAATAGTTCACAGGTGGATTGTTTTTGCGCCATAAATTAAACCAAACGAAACTTGAGATCAACCATACCAAAAAGAACGGTATGAGGGTTGTGATTAGATCTTTAATGTCACATCCAGATACTACTGACATAGTTAACACACAGTGAATAAAAAGGTTTGCCCAACAGTTTGGTCTCGAACAAAGAATCAATCAATATGCTTTTAAATATGCTTTGGTCTTTTATGGTTACAATAAAATCTTAATGTGTTTGTTGATGCCCTGACCTTTCCTCTATCACAACCATTGGCTTATCTGAATCTCAATTTGCAAAATATTTCATCAGTAATCTCAGAGGCAGATTGGCATGAAACTGACCCGAGTACACTCAGGCTTTTCAGTAGTGTTCATTTTGTCAGCTATATTTAAAATTAGTCTTAGTCCTGAGATCAAAAGTCCATGTTAGTTTCAGTCATGTTTAGTCAACCTCATCTTTATTTATTTTCTTTTTTTTTGTCAGTTTAAAGTTGACTATAACTGACATTTTAGTCAAAGAAAACATGCACATTTTAGTCTAGTGTTAGACAAGACAAAATGAGCATTTTAATCAAACCTCGGAAAACTGCTTTTGAACAAGATTTCATCCAATTGATGGTAGGCTAAAGAAATGGTACGGCAAATTTGCCACAAAATGACAAGTTGTACGATGAAGAATGCATCTTTGCAGAGAGGCTGTCTGGTCTGTTATTAATTTAAGCAATACATCCAGACAGGACACATGTTCTGATTTGCACATTTTAAACTACCAATGAGGCCCCCCAGGTGAATAGAACATACTGTCTTTAATAAACACCTATTGTAAAGACAGTCAACAACAACAACAGACAATCTTAATTTCCATTCATTTGGAAGGAAAATACTAACGTTTCTGCATACAACACAAGCTAAGTACTAGACAGCTGGCTACAGGAGAGCATATTTTAAACAAGCCCAAAACCATTTTTTTAAAATGTAAAATGCTGTGTGTTTTTATAACCAGTAAATATCACAAATAGACTTCATTTAGCTGGCATGCCATTCAAAATCGACAAGACCTGACTATCAAATGTGTGCGGTAATTATATAATGGATAGCATATCTAACACTCTGCCTTTTGTTACTTGGTTGACTTAAGTTAATATGTTAAAAAGTGTAATGTTACAACATTACTTAACACTATTACATAATAACATCTTATTGTTAACGTTACCTCACTTTCTATATAGTGGGCCTTGTGTCTCTTCAGGTTTGTAGTATTCTTCCCTGCTATTTTAATAACCCCAGCTATACAATAACCTTACAACACACTCACTTTTTCTCTGTGGCATCATATCTGAAGTGGGTCTAAATGTCACGTTGGTCGAGCTCCTACAGCCGTAGGGTGCAGCTGGCTCCAGGCTGTAGCACTGTCGGCGGAGCGCTGTTGGTGTGCGAAAAGGAAGAGAAATGTGCAGCCATCCAAGAAGGTGCTTTTGATTAAATGATTGTTATAATAAAATAATTTGTCATCTCTTTTTGCGTCAACGAAAATAAAGAGATTCCATTATAGTTTTTATTTTAAAATTCATCATCAATGAAATTAACACAAATTTTGAAGTTGCTACTGTGTGTTGTATTTTTCTCTGGGGAAAAAGCCAAAACTAACACTTTCAGGTGGTATTGGAACTTTGTTTCACCCCCACTTTGTACACCATGAGCTCTGCTGGTTGAGTTTGCGTCTTGCAAAAGTGTGTCATACCTCTAAAAAAGGCAGAGAACCACTCGTTAGGGGGCGGGAAAATATGGAAATCTTATGGAGGCTAGCCGTCAAACACTATATAGTAAGGAGACTGTTACTCGGAAAAGGTAAACAAAGGGAAAATTACACGGGACTGAATTCTAATTGAGAAAGATTTCCTTTTGATGTAACTTGGGAGATCTGAGAAGTGTGTTTTTGAGCTAATTACAGAGTCATGGCAGAGATCTAATTAGAGTGATGCTAATGAGCCTTGTTTATCCTTATCTGATGTCAAAATGAAATTGGTTGAAATCCAAATAAAAGGTGCCGGCATTAGCATCTTTCCAAGTGGGATAAGAAATGTCAGCAATTGTATTGTTTTCAAGTGATGAAACAGTATACTTGTTGTGTTTCACTTTATAAAATCAGAATGGAGAGATCTGACAATGAGAGACACACGTTTCTTGATGATGCAACAGTAACAGTACATTTAAAATGTTAACTTTCCACACCTAAACTGCCACCTCATTCACTATATAGCACTAACCTAATTTCAGTAATATACAGTATACTAGCAATGCAATAGATTCAGTGTATCTCATTTGCATGAACTTGCTTGCATCATGTGTCTATTCAAAAAATAAAGAAGCAAGTTTGCTGATCTGCTTGTACTCTGTCTCTCCTTCTCTGTGTGTGTGTGTGTGTGCGTGCGTGTGCGTGTATGTATGTCATTGTGGTTTAGTTTTGGAGGGTTTGATTAAAATGCCCTGAGCAATCTGGAAGATGACTCCTGTGGGTTCTCAAGGGGTCTACAGATCAGGCAGAGCACCAGCTCCCTGCTCCGGCCCCAGTCAATTTGAACATGACTTCAAAAGGAAAGTTTATATTCTCAATGACCTTGAGCGAACACGTGCACATATCCTCTATAATGAAGGCCCAGATTTTCATTAATAAAAAAAAATATATATATATATATATATATATTGGAGATTTCAGGCTAAGAAATTCAACTTTCAACTGGGGCTTTGCAACTTAAAGACATTACATCATTTGATTCAGAGTATTCCAAGCTATATCCATGAAACTACACATGGAGGAGCATGTTAGTCCTTTTGAGAAGTACCGTAGGTACATAATAATGCCCTTCAAATCGCATCAGTAACTGACAGTTTTCGAGGATGTAACATCCAATTGCAATTGCAAGCAAGTGCACTTGATCTCTTTCAATGTAGATTGTGTAGATTGTGGAAGCTTATTACTTTCACAGTACTGCTATGTGCTCAACACTGGTGCACTCGAAGAAAGCACTGTTATTTATGTTCAAGAGTTGAGAAAGAAAATGGAAAGGGAATAGTCACTACTGACACTGAGGCGACATTAAAATGACTATCACTGAAGAGATATACTGTATATAGCACATTACGTATTTCAACAAAGACAAGTGCTTTGCAAACGTTATATCATTCATCCACACAAGATTAAAAAAAGAGTTGATTAAACCAACAGATTTTGTTTGCTACTGTAAAGCACAGGGGATGGACAACTAAATGACATTTTAACTTGACATTTTAGCTTGAACTACCAGTAGAACCACAGTTACACAGAGGAGTTATTAAACTAAATGATCCTAAGCCATCTGTCTCAGATTGAAAAGCCTCACCATTTGATCTCCACACACTTAAATGTGTTTTCAAAAGCAACACTAGTGTCTAAATGGAGTCCAAAGCTGTTTGGAGCTGTTGAAACCAGCACCTTTTTTCATGGGCTCAACAAAGACTGTATGTTTTGAACTTCCCAAAGTTGGTAGTACTTGCAGCACTGACATTCAGAAGCAGCCTGTAACACGCGTAACACACATGTGCCACACAACCCTTGGAAGGTGGTGGGTTAAACAGTCAAGAGTCAACGTGTTCATCAACATCCTGACTGTAGAAAATGTCCAAAGTGTCCTTGACCGATTGAAAACCTGCTCAGGAAAAAAGCATCAGGTACACAGAGTGAACACCATCTCCAGTCTAAGTGCTCTGAGCTTGGAAAGATGACTTTATTTATGTAGCTCCTTGATGTGGGAATCAGTTCTAGAAGTTACATAATTTATGCCTCTTGATGGTTTTAAGTACATATTGCATACATAAAAAAAGACGCCTACACATGATATCATTGAAATTGGCGTTTTACGGTGTTTTATATGAGATGTCATAAACATAATGAATATGTTAATTAACTCACCTGGTTAGATGGAGGATAAAGAAAAAAACATGTGATTAAAACACAATGTCTATCATCCCAAACAAATAAAGAAGCCATGCTTTATAAGAGCGTTAAATGGATCTGATCATTGACTGGTCCTTATTGACTCGCTCAGCAGAGGATGTTATTCCTGCAGAAGTTCAATGTGTTGCAGGCATTAAGGGTGTGACAGTGAGTCTATCGTGTAGTCATCCAAAAAGGACAAAGATAAACTGCATCATCTAAAAGGCTTTTTGCCAACTACATGTGAATAGAAAAAGTAGGGGAATACAGTTACCCTCCTTCTTTGACACAGCATATTCCAAAACTAAATTAAAATGTTGCTTGTTTAAAGATTTCGTCAGTGTTAATAGTTGTCTTAAGGAACCGTATCTCTATGAAGATAACCTTACAGCGCTGGCTGGTGTAAAGAAGCTGAATGATTTATGGTTTGCATAGAGCTGAGGAGTTGAAAATCCATGTATCTATATGTTAGAGTAAGATGTGAACTGCAGTGATTTATATAACGGTTAGTCATGGGCCTCAATAAATCAGGACATCTAATTTGTACAGGAGTGAAATACATACAGTACACTCAGCCATTTTCTGTAACGGAGCCATGTGGCTACTATGGCTATAAAGACATTACAACGTCATCCTTTACACTTTGGTGACAGCTAACCCGGACACAGCCTTGATGCTCCTCTAAGAAGGTGTCAATGTCGACATAAGAAATACTTTATGAAGGTGAAAACTTTACTTGACACCTATTGGAAAAAAAAAAAAAAAAGATTCATGTCTATGGGACAGTGTGATCTCACCCGCATGGTGTATAGTGGTTTGCATACAAGGGTTTGGGGAAACCAAGGAAACGGCAGCAGTCATATATCACAGTCAAGGATTAGTGGCAATAAACATTCATCTTCTTACCCTCTTAAAGCGATATTTTAAAGTCAATGGATTAGGGCAGAGCATGCTTGTAATCACTAGTAGGAGATAAAAAGAGTCACATCTTCAAATGCCTCCAATTAGAGAAGATATACTACCTGTCAGACATTTAGTTGCGCTTATCATATCATTTATATTCAGGAGTTAAGAAATCCAAATAATGGGGCCATTTCATTAAAGTGTATGGTGTAACTTTAACAAAGGCTATCCCCATCCATAAACAGGTTTAAGCCGAACAGAATTTTTAACAGGTTAGCTTGCATTCTAAGGAATTAAACAAGAATCCTTTATCTATCACTGTATAAATCTCCAAAACATAGTGTGCACTTTATTTTATGCAGATTGACAAAGAAAAACAAGAACCAATGTTGCATAACAAATACATGTGGTTTATCGTGTCCAGGCAGTTGATGAATATCACCCTCTGAGATAAAATCCCCCCGTTATCAAGTAAAACCCCTGTGGTGCGGTGCTCACTCAAGGGACAGCATTTCTTCTTATTCCTAACAGCGTTGACTCAAAGCCTTTAGAGATAACCAGCAAGGTCTAAAGCACGCATTTTCATTTCAAGTACGCAGTTTGACATTATAAAATGCAGACTGACGTCTTTGAATGTGATAAATGGTGAGACTGTGGACTATATAATTGGTATACTTTGTTGGCATATCTTCAACATTTCTCAATTACAGTTTGCTGCACACACAAAAATGCGGGTTGATATTTATTATTCCTTCATACTTTGACTTGTAGTGGAAGTGTACAGATGATGCATAATCTGATGGATGTCTTTACTGTACTGCAAAAAACAGTGGTGAAATTTGGTTTTCAATGCAACTTTTTGATTTAGATTGGTTGATTATAATCGTGTATAAGTTATGTTAAGTCAAGGAGTAACTGCAGTTTACTTTCATGTTTGTTTTCATTAATTATAATAATCCTGGGTAGAGCACAGTGGGAAACATGCTGATTAAAATCACACCAAAGATAGACCTGCATTTTTGCCCACTTTCACTTTGGATCCCAGCTGCACATTCAAAACCTCTATTTTTGAAAGAGCATAGATATCTGACGGGGAGAAACTTCCAGACAATTCTTTGAACAGGTGGAGTAGCAGTCCACCAATAATGCCTGCATCTGGCATCTGTATGTTGAGCAAACTGCCAGAGTTTCTGTACAGATGGAAGCAATGAGGTGTGAGAAGCATTTCTGCTGACAGCACAATTGTTTTCTGGCATGAGGGCAGTAGTGGTATAATGTTGTATGCAATACATAGAATAAACAGTGAGATGTCTACTATGCTACATATGTAAAAAATATTGGTTGATTATAGGTTTCTATGTTTATGTTTTTAAGTATGTTTAATTTCGAATGGTTTTTTTTTAAATATACCATGTGATAACGGCAGAATTATTATACAGGGAAAAGCTAATGGATCATGAGAACACCATTGACCTCAATGACAATGAATGGATAATTCAATAAAAAATAATGCATATTCTTCCATTTAGGTCTCTATGGAACTGAATCCAAGTGTTTAATGATTTATATAGACTTTCTGACATGCTGATCCAAAACACCCCGCTCCACTCCACTCCACACCATTTTCATTATGGCGTGTTATAGGCTAAGCCCTAGAGCAGCACGTAAAGATTTTAGAGGGTTTTTTTTTTGTTTCCTTAGCTATCTTTTTTGTGTGTTTTGCAAACATGCAATAAAAATCTAATCTAATCAGAAAATGACCACATTCAACGTGTATTTCACTGAGCGCTAACAATCAAATAAGCTCCTTTTTTGACAATCACTGATATGCAAAGCAGCTTTTAAGACAAATTTAAGTCTTTTTACAACATAAATACTAGACGGCATTTAGTCTGTATACAGCACCAGACAACCAGCTGTTACAGCTGTACAAGTATCTGTGCTGTGTATGCAAAGACAGTCGACAAGTGTAACCAGGCAAACATTACCTTGTCTGAAAACTGTGTGAAAATGGAAGTACACATTTTGATGTCATCATGTTACAGTAAGTGAATTCTACGCAGACCATTTGATAATGAAAGGCTGCAGTTACTTTTGTTGTACCCATTCTACTATATACGAAATTTTTACATTGACAAATAGCACCCATTGGTTACATTATCCTTGTGTGGTAATGTAGTTGGAAGTATTGATTGTTTGGACTAGTGTTTAGCGTGGTGAATTCAAATCAGTCCTGATGGATGTGAGAGATCCCCACCAGCACTCCACTGCACCAAGTCGCCTACTTCAAAACAATATGCTTTTGACGGCATTATCAAGCAACAAAAATGCACCTTTGACCAAATAAATAAGCTGGCTAAGTGCCCATTGTGATAGGCTACCAGTTAGCATTGCAAGTTGATGAAAAAAAACAAACATACTATGCCAGAGATTTAAAAAAAACACGTTTGCCTTAAATTGAAGAGTTCTTAAATATAAGTTGAGATTGATACAGGCCACAAATGCAACACGGCATCATTCTCTCTTCAATGTCCAATCATTACTCACTCCAAGAAAACACAAATCCTCAGGCAGTTCACAGCATCCCACATACACCACCCCGGTCTTAATGTGTTCACTTATGAACAAACACATTAGTGGACCAGGAGACAGGCCATTCATATTTGATGTGCTGTCACTGGCCCTCTCCTTTTGGAGAATTTACACACATTTCTGTCTTATTGCTGTGGCCGCTTCTCCCCTGGGAGATTGTTTTACGGGGCCGTGACAGCAAGGCGCCCATCAGGGCCATTAGAGGAGCAGTGAGGGGTCTGGAGGTTGGCCACCAGCTGCCTTGCCCACACTTTCAGCTGTTCCTGCAGGCCCTTCCACAGCAGGGGCTCTCAAGTGTTCCTAATATAATTGAAGCAAACCTCTAAGGCTAATGGACTTGAGATATTATTGCAACTGTTCGAAGAACTCTGTAACACCAAACACTTTAGAGGTTTCACAGTTGTATCAGAAATTTCCTGTCAACCAGCTTCTACCACCACAGAAGCCCATTTGAGTGTTGACTTTGCACAATAATGCTTAGATAAAGAGAAAGATGAAAAACAAAACAACCAAGAGAAAAAGAGATTGCTGAAAAAGATTATTATGTGGGTGTATGTAGGTCAAAGCAGTGATGCTGTGAGTAAATTTTCTGGCAGCCATGCGATCAAACTGCACACTAGATGAAATTATTACTATTTAGAGCATGCCTTTATGAGTCTATGAAGTGTATGAAGTGCTGATATTGAGACAATATAGTTATAGTAGGGTCCATACTATCTCATATAACTTCCCATGGTCTATAGCGTGAGTTAACACTTTATATGGACAATCTTAGAAAGGTGTTTTAGTAATAAAGTATGATCATTTGCATTTAATAAATTTGTAAGTTAATGATAGTATGTACCCAAATGTTATTAAATCCACACATTATTGCTGCTTGCTAACTCAATCTGACTGCATCTGTTAGGATATCAAAGAGCATATTTTATACTTAAAATTAAATTTAACAGATATGTGTAACAATCTAATCTAAAAATCTAAAGGTAGCCCCTGACAGGATATTACATTTTGCACTGAGCAAGTTTCTTCATCCCAGACATGAGCTTTTTGGACTTTTGAAGCCCGGAGGGAAGGTTTATTTAGACCCAAGTTATAGTTGAGTTTGACAAAAAAAAAGGCAATACACAAGGAAGTATACTCATTCATCACCGAAATGTCCTTCGGCACTTTCCTATTAGAACCTGTCAGGTGGGCTGGGCTCATTATTACATCATCATAATGGTATCATCCTTGAACTTCATCAGAGTAATTGCTGCAATTTGTCACATTGAGAGAGATGTGCCTGTGGACAAGCATCTGTATGCACACAAGCCTCAAAAAGTAAGACAGTGCATTCTCAACAAAAGAAAACAAAAAAGGAATTTCTCCGTGTTGCAGGGTGATGTGACCTCCTCATTATAAAATTTCTGTTTGATCCTTTGTACCTTACTTTGTCTTTTGTACAAATATGAACATGTGAATTTATATCAGTTAGGCCAAGTACAAGTAACCACGAGCTATGCCAGAGGGCTGTCACTGCATTAGCTCCTTGGTCACCAATTAAAGCTAGCTTGCTTGCTTTCGTGCCTTATTTATTAATTTATTTGTTTACTTATGTATGTATTGCTACTTGGTGCTGTTATGGCAAATGTGTTAACAAAAAAAGTTGTTTGTATTTGTCTAGCCACCTGGTTCATGTAAATTCAATATTAACTCATTTTTTTAGTTCTGTTTGGTCTCCTGATCTCCTGAGGACAATACCAGGTCTTTAATAATACATCTTATTTTTAGAGCACTTTTCAGGGTACTCAAAGACACTTTACATAAGTTAAAATGATCATAGAAAGCAACACACTAAAAACACTAAAAAAAAACACTAAAAGCAGTTCTGAAAAGGTGAGTTTTGATGAGTGATTTGACAGATCGGTGCAGTCTCGGATGTGTTTGGGAAGAGATTTCCAGAGGGAGGGGGCAACTATGGAGAAGGCTCTGTTGCCCCAGGTCCAGTGCTTGGTCCTGAGTGGCAAAGATGGGTTGGCATCAGAGGAGCGGTGGCATCAGGAAGGAGTGCGGTGGTGGAGCAGGTCGGTGAGGTAGGAGGGGGCCTGGTTACGGAGGGCTTTATGAGTGAGGAGAGGGACTTTGAATTGGATCCTCTGAGGGACGGGGAGCCAGTGGAGGTTCCAGAGAACAGGGGTGACGTGGTCACAGTAGTGGGAGTGAGTGAGCGGTCGAGTAGCAGAGTTCTGGACACACTGGAGTTCATTTAGGACTTTGGATGATGATTTGGAAGAATGCTGTTGCAGTCGTCAATGCTGGATGTGATGAAGGCACGGATCAAAGTTTCGGCAGCAGAGAAGGAGAGTGATAGGTGGAGACGAGCTATGTTTTTTTAGGTGGAAAAAGGCAGTTCTGGTGATTTGACTGACGTGGTGTTCAAAGGAGAGGTTGCTGTCGAAAATGACTCTGAGGTTGCCGATGTGTGGGGAGGGAGGCAGAATGGAGTTGTGGATGGTGAGGCAGAAGTTGTGAGTGGTTTTGGTGAGGGATATGGGACCGATGATGATCATGTCTGATTTATCGCAGTTTAGTGAGAGGAAGTTGGCAGCTTTAGCTGCTAAATGCTCCACTATGTTCCCCAGCTAGTTGCTAACTTTGTCTGTCTACTGCACAGCAGATTTACAAGACCTACTGTTGGGATCGTCACTACGTGCGACACCGTTCATATCACACAAAGGATTATTATTATTATTAGGACATTTGATCTATTCTTAATATAAAAGTATTAGATAATGCAAGCTTTTATGTCCCCTTTGAGGTGTGGAACAAAATCTGGAAACAGATTAGCTTATTAATTAAATTATCAAATTATCTAATTCTGGTCTAATTAGCCAAATATACATCCTAAACTTTTTGGTTGTTTGTTTGTGTTTTGTGGCTGAACTATGATATAGCTATGGCTGAGATACACATGTAATAACAAATGAATATACTGTCTGTCCACAAGGTTAAGCAATGTTACTTAACGATAACGGTAATCTTATTTAGGTTTGTGTGGGTGGGAACTCTTATTACAGTCAGTTGCTAAGGTTGGAATAGCACCGTGGTCAGTGATCTTAATAGACTGACAAAGAGTAAATGGAGGAGGCAATAATTGTCACAAAGGGACCAACGTGCCTCTTTAAACAAATCTACAGTGACAGGGTGCCCTGAAGTGTGCAAGGGGGAAACAGGGGTTATATGCACTTAAAGAACCCATTTTGATATTGCCCCCTGTCACAAAAAACACTTTTGTGCTCTCAAAGAAGAATAAATAATAAATGTTTTTGGACACAGACAGATGCTAAGTCTCCCCCGCTAAAAGGCTGCAAAGAATTAAATGCACACACCTAATACAGATAATGCATTTCAACCCCCTCATTCCAAAAACATGTCTGTCAGGAAGAATGTGAAATGTGAACTAGACTGTAAAACGAATGCATTAAACTGGGCACAACAGAAATTTTAGAATGCACCACACGCTATGAAAATACTATAGACCTATTTTAATAAAACAATCAATTTTGCCTGTTTTGTTTTTATGCAAAGGGCTCTGATTCTGTTTCATCTGATATCAATGAATATTTCCCCTGAAAATGAGTATTTTTTATTTGTTGTCAACCTGATCTGTTCTCAGTTTGTTTTAAGGAGAATGAATACAAGCTGTAATGACTTCTTAAGATTGTAATTTTGTGGTCTCTGTATTGCTAATACCATATACTTGAAATGGGTATGACGGGGGGTTTTTTTCTAAAGAAACTGTTAACTTTACATTCAATGTTATTCCTGAAATAGAAGATCCAGTCTGCAGGACAATGGCACAAACATTTTCCAGATCGGTAAGTTTTCACCATGCTTGGACAGGTTGATGTAAGTTAATCTGACAGCAGGGACAAGCCAAACTGGAGGCGTGTGCTTAAAGTTGTCATTACGCCACTGAGAGGAGCATTTGAAGGGTGTTAGGTTGTCCATTGTGTATTGCCCATGCCCAAAGCTGAAGCTTCTGGTCTCATTTTAAGCATATTTCGAATTAGTTCTTAGCTCAGTTAATACTTAAAATGAAACAATATGATGATTAAAGGGTTTTGGATGTTGAAAAGTTTATGCAAAATTGTATATCATGCTTTAGCCTTTATCTCTCTTATCTCCAAAGCAAATAACCCTTACTTTTAGCATAGTATCATACTATTTCTATCACCCTTAAGTGAAGATGAAAAACCAAGTGAGACAAAAGTTTAAATTGCTTCTCTCGATGAGTCTTTGAGATGTGTAGGAGAGGAGACAGGCAGCAAAGCACCGATTGGCTTGGCTCGCTCAAGCAGCCCATATTGTAAGCACTCCAGCACATTTACAGCATTAGTCACATCGCTGCTCTTGTGTCTGCCTGACGGAGAACCTGCAGAGAAGAATGCGGCCGACCCATTTCTTTTCTCTACCCCCTCTATCTCTCTGACTCGCTATGGCTCTCACCCTTTATAATAAGGTCAGTGGGGATGCAATCATCCCAACATCCATTCAGAACAAAAAAGTAAGTACATGTTTGAGTTTCAGGTAAATGAAAATTCCCTCAGATCCCTCAAGTCGCATGTATTGCAGAGTTGAACAGGGAGAGAGGAGGTCGATAATGAGGAGGGTCCAGGGAGTCTGTGGGCGGCAAGTAGGGGTAGGGGTTGAAAGGTGGAGGAGGATTTTGATGGCTGTGTGTTTTCACAGTGCAGTCATAAAATCTGTTGTTTACTTTGTATGAGTATGTATATGTATGTATGAGAGTCACTGTTCTCTATCAAAGGTTTTGATAAAACCTCAGTTTCCATCAGACACCAATTTATGAGAATTATTCACAATCCTTGGCTCAGTATGTAGGCATTTCATAGCAGACTGGATGCCCTCTGTGGTATATCACGTTGCCTTTATCTTTCTTACTGACAAAACCAAACACTATTTAGCTGTCAGTCATACATTGTCAGATCCTGTTTGTTTAAAAATGGAACTGTTAATAATTAATGCCATTTGTACCATGGTTTGGCTGCTGCTGGAAGATGTAGGAAGTTGTGTTTGTGTGTAAGGTGTTGAACAAAAGTTGTGTATGTGCTCAAGGTGTTCACAGCTGAATTTCCATAATAGTAAGTGTTACTCCAAATGACAGTGGTGAAGAACTGCAAACATAGTACAAACTGTAAACTGAAGAACGTCCTCAAAGAAAGGGTCACTTTCATAGAGTCTACCTTTGGTTTTGCTGTTGCAGAAGCTCAATTTTAGGCCTATTACCTCTCACTGTTTCTAACAAAGTAGCAATACAAGTGCCACACTCAGCGAGTTTACCCATGTCATGTACAAAGTCAAACGTGTGCAGTCCTCATGGATAAAACCCACATTAAACACTTAAGACGTCCACAGCCAGAAGAGCTACAAACAATAGAGAAACAATGTCTGTTCAAGTTGATTGGAATGAATGGTTCAAACACTGCGGTTTACTTCTCCGATTGTACTACGCTGATGAACAGAAGATCCAGAAAACAAACCGAGCACACTTAATTAAATCTTTGCTGTCTGGGAATTATCTCATGAAAACATTTGCGTTGACGCATTCAGACTTTCAACCGTCAAGGAATTGGCAGAAGGAAAGCTGCTTGTTCAGCAAATGCTTCAAGGAGAAGCACAGAACACGGCAAACAATAGGACGAGGAAGAAGACCAAATGGCAAAGTGGGCATATGATTTACAGTTTGTCACATTCCTACATTCACACTGCAGCTCAAAGTTTGCCAAATCCCACCACGTGACACAGGTCTGACGTTTTCTGGGCAGTTTAAAACAAGGAACAACATTGCATTTTTTCAACTTTGATGTGGACAAAGCCTAATACATGTGACCTCCAGGAGTATTACAAAAAAAACCAAAAATTTCAAATAAGCCAGTTTCTATTACAGAGCATGTTTCACAGCTGCGATTCTTAAGCAGGGGTATGTGTACCCAAGGGGGCACTTCTACAGTTGCCAGGGGGTCCGTGGAAAGGCATTGGAGTAGCTCAGGAAAATTGAAAATGTAGAAATAATAATTTGGTTAGACAAGTTTATCCACATATTTGTGTTTAGAAGCTTAGTATGTTTATTATCACAATAACAAATAAACTACCAGCTATAATGAGCTGACTGTACAGAACACGCCGTCCACTAACCTGATAACCTGATGTATCAAAGAGGTCGAAATACACAGCTAAAAGTTGAACTGAGGTGTGAACGAGACCATCTCTCTCTCTCTCTGTAATTACAAACACTACTACTGCTTTTGCTGTATATGTGATAAGACAAAGTCAGTAGGGTAGATAAATAAAAAATCAATTCAAAGTTAACGGTCAATAATTACAGGGATTTATGTACCTTCACTAGAGAATTTCACACTTCAGAGATGTCAGCCTTTCAGGCAAAAACAGACCCAGCGCGTAAAGACAGTGGAGCAGAAGTAAGAACCGCGGTCACGCATGGCTCGCAGATGGATGGATGGACGGACACACACCGGCTAGAATGGCAACAGATCATCGCCAGAACGCAACGCAGCCGCACGCTATGGACATTGGTGAGCAGGCATACGGAGACAGGAGATGCAGGGTTTTGGTACATTGTACAGCGGACTTGTCAAGATTGGCAGATGGAAAAAGCAATCGCAGACGGGCTGTTTTAAATTAAGGTGCACAGTCACTTGTGCTGATTAACAGTGATCATCATCACCGCGTGCAGACATGCCACTCCACCAGAAACATCTCCTACAAATGCACAGCAGGGAGCAGATTTTATTTTCTATAACAATTAAGTTCCTTTATATTTATATATATTTGCAGAAGAGACATTGAGAAACAGCAATAGAAAGGAAGTTCAATAACAGCTGGAAAGATACCTCAGCTTGGCCAAAACCTGTGGGAATATATTGCACTTCAATCAGTGTAAAACAACAAAAAATTAAATAAACATACAAACATAAAATCTGATATCAGCAATACACGAAAGGCTGCTGCACGAATTGAGAACCATTAAGGGAAGAATAGAGACACACCTTCTTTGCCTGTCTGTCTTCAGTCCCCATGGTGATGTGCAAGAGCACTTAACCTGCCAGCAGGGTGCTCGGCAGGGTTTCCACCTGAACACAGGGCCTGTCACGAGAGGGAGGTCCGAAGGGACTCAAAACAAAAGGCCATGGGCACGCAAGGCCAGGCACAATCTGTCCACCTCTGCACTTACACAAGAAGACAACAGTGACAGGCAAAGAAGGGTTCATGTTCTTAAAGAGTGCTGAGCTACACAAGAGATATGCTCGTGGCACACATAAACATCTGACCACAGCATTGGCTCGTCTACACACACACACACACACACACACACAGCTATTACTGTCTAGGTAGTGAGTGATGAAAAAAGGGTAAAAGTCAGAGACTCTTGACAGTAGATATAAGAATTATTCTTGTGTCCCTTGTAAGTATGCTAGAGAAATATCCAGTGAGGAAATCAGAGCAAAGACAAAATATAGAAACTCTTTTTTAAGATAAAAACACAAAGGCAAAGCATTCGTGCCTGAGGTGATGATACTAGCAGTGAGACTGTCCTAGAAAGACTTTAATCTGAATATGAATGACTAATTTAATGGAAAGCAGATAATTGTCTTTTTTTTATATTTCAGCTTTGTTACAGATTCTACATATTGGGCAGAACAAACTCTGAACTGAACTGACATTTATTTCAAGTATAATAAAAAAGCCAACAGGAGCTTACGTCAGTGTCAATCAACAAAACAATGAACATAGAGATATTGTTATTATATTAATACTGTGCATCACACCAAAACAGACCACTAAGTCATCCAAATCTGTACATATTGAGGATTACATCAGGCGAAACAGCAGGGATGACAAACCATATTGTCCCTAGTAAGTGCTCCAACAAATCAAACCATCTACAAGGAAATCAATCAACGTAATACCAAAAGCGCCACCATTTCTGAGGTGAAGGCAGAGATGGGCAACGTCAACTGTACCCCTCCTGCCAAGACTGCTCGAGAGAAGGGGACTCTGGGGATGCCTGACGAGGCTATTCAATCGCTGAGGCCGACAACTGACAATGAGGATCATGTCCAGAGGATAGAAATAGAAATTAGAACAAAGGCAATGAAGGCAGAGCACAGCAGGCTGTCGGTTGTTCCCCATAATCCAGGATTGTGAAAGTGGCATGCTGCCTCAGAAATTATAGCAACCTTATGATTCATTGTACAGTGAAGGTTATTGATACAGTACACAGAACTGTGACAATATGAAGCAAACACCCTTTTTCTCTCCCTCTCCCTCTCTGTCTGATGTGGTTGTATATATGGCCTGCTGTAGCTGCCGTCAAGCCTTCTGCAAAACATGGTGGCTCGTATTGACACATATTGCAGTTGTAAAGCAGTGCAAATCATGCAAAATTTGAATCCACATTTCAAGCACGTGTGAGCGAATTAATTTCCCATGACCCATTGGGGGGGTTCCATGATTACAGATACATGCAACTGAGCAACTTTCAAACTCTTGGAGCTATATTCTAAATTCAAATGGAGATCTCAATGTTTTTAAGGATACTAAATATGCCAGATGGAACTGACATCTAAAGCTTTTTATCTGATTATGATGAAGCAATTAAAATATGTATTATTGTTTCAATATTTAAGTAGGAAACACAATGTACCTTTACTGTATCACTGACATTGTTGCGGTTTAAAACTACTTAAGGGGAGTTGAGCATCAGAGTTCAAGAAATCAAGTGATCTACGATATCTGTTGACCTAGTAATAGTAGTAATTGCAACAACATCAGCAAAACGTGCCTCCTCCAACACATATCTCTGGCACAACCCGCTCCCATCCTGTCCCCTTGAGCTATGGTAGCTTGTAATCGACACAAAAAAAAACTTTTCCACGAAAGGGATGATTAAGAAAGCTAATTAGACACGAGATCCAAGAAACATGTATAATGACGAAGTATCATAACATGATGCAAAGTAATGTAATAATAATTCTGCTTTGATAAAAGTAGCTTTCTCGGCTTGAAAAACACTGCTGTACAAGCTTTTTGTGACACGCGTTGCTTACTCATTGTGCTATTCTCTTTTACAAATGAAAAGCCAGTACAATGAAAGGACGGCAGTGCAGCACGGTACAGTTGGTCATTAATATATTTAGCACAAGTATGGCCGACACTGGCATGATAAACTGAAGACATACTGAACTGCTGTACTGGAGTTCACGGTGTCACAGCTTCAACAGAGGCAAGTGTACGCTGCATCTCCTCCTTTACATTTATTACACAAAATATGCATGTTAAAGCCAATTAGAACAATTCTGTAAATTTCATAAATGTGCTCCATTACTACTGAAAGCTTTCCTCAAATATTTTAGTTATCTGTAAATTTGCAATATGGTGTAGCGCCATGCAGTTATTTAGCCAGGATCTGATTATAATGCTAAAAAAGTTCAATGAAAGAATGTTTAATCAGCGTGAATATAATGACATTTATTAAAGGCTTGTTAGTATACTGTGTCACTATGTTAAAAAAATCGAGCTCCATCTAAGTCAATATGTTTTTTTAGCCATATTCCCCAGCTCTACCACAATAAATGCGCTCTATTGAGCTGGAAAAGAGCCATGGCTTTAAATACAGTATGCACATAGGCATTGTGGGCCTGGCCAGGTTTCATGATTGTTGTTAGAAAGCCTTGAAGAATTCCCAACACCCACAGTTCTGACAATGTTCTTTTAAAGCCATTTTATTGAATGTGTACGGAAAAGTCATGAACATCTCCTTTTGAAAAATGTATTCGAGTCGAGTATTTCAGCACGCATAAATATCCCAATTAATTCTTAAGGTGTCACTGTGGATAAACTAAACTAACTGGAAACAAGTTGATGAATGCCACAAATAAAAATCATTGTCAAAGGAAAAAATTATCATGTTTGATTTAATGTCATTAAGTGTAGAAATGATTAGTCGATTAATCATTTAAGTCACTTTTCAAGCAACTGACTTTTCATTGTTTACTGACATTTTATAGATAATATGTTTAATGATTAATGGAGAAAATAAATAAATAAATACAAATAAATGTCAGATTAACTGATAACGAAAATAATGGTTTGGCGCAGCCCTAATTTTCCTATAGAACAAAACCAATCAAACTGACATGTTGGGGTAAATGCAACACAGCATAAGCGTTGCCTGGATTGTATTTACACTAGCTTGCACATTTTAGCCATTACGAACAAATAGTAGTCTCATGCAGAGGCACTATGGAAACGTTACGCAATTTCCATTCTTTGTGATTCAATTGGGTACAACTGATCCCTCCGTGCACATTTTGAAGGGCAGCATATTGGAGGGCACTGTGCCCTAATAAGATGAATGAGGCACACAAATCTTGGCCAACCTACAGACAAAGGAGAGAAGGCCAGAGGGGTCATAAGTCTGCAGCCAAGTCTGATTCATCAACTTTCACAGTTCAAATAAAAGTGAGTGCAGCTTGCCAGCTTGATTATCAGATGGCTCCTGCTGCATTAGAGAAGATGACATGCTACATTTTCTCTGATGTCTCTGCACTGCCTGGGAACCGCTGTTTGTTTGTTTTTTCAAGATGGGGAGCTACCAGGATTACAGTGCACTCTCTGTCATGGTTTGCAAATATATATTTACTATTGACCTGAAAGTGAAGTGCAATTTTCCATAGGCTCGTAATTTGACCTGAAGTGCTTTTGGTCTTTTATTCTAAGTGCTTCTAGTGTTTGGGAGTGTGACAAGAGTCTTTCTTTTAGGCTAGCTGTGGAAATTAATATCCAAATAACTATCAACGGCAGCATTATTTCACTGTCAACGTGTTATGATATTTATTAAGTATTCATAATACATGTTGAAGTGTTATTGTTAAAGTTGTGTCAGTGTTAGTTAAACAGATTATTCCATTTTTTAATGTTTAATGTTTTAATAGAACAAAGAGTATGTTTATCACAAACTATGTTCATTTGTATTTAAGATTGATACAGACTTTAAACCATTAAAATTGTATCATTAAAATCATAGCGTCATATAGTGATAATGCAGTTCACAATATCTACAGGTAATTTTATGAATTTTGTCACAATATTATAAGAAGAGACAATTAACAATAATATTGAGTTTAAGTCCATCCCTAGCTAAACTAGGGATGGGTAGAATGTGTACTTTAAATTTGGGCTGGACCCAAATATTCGACTATTCGGATATTCGTTTGTTGGGTAGGTACTCGGTTTTCAATTTTGGGATCCGGATATTCTTTTTTTTTTTTAAGGTGTGTTGATTGATTCACGACATCAACTCATGTATCGAGTAACAAGTGTTACCGGCTGAGCCTTCCCCTTTAAGGAAGGTGGCCTTGTGGGTGATGTATGCATGTGACATAGTCTGGCAGGTTTGTTATGGGAAGTGAGTCTCTCATGTGTGTGTAGTACCCGTACGTGCAGCAGACACCGTGAAGCGCATGCTTCCATGGGTACAGTAGTCAGCAGAAAGTGCCCAGATAAGCTCAGGTTCAAGTAAAGCAGTTGTGAAAAGGGCCATGTATTGTGTGCACTGCGCCAAGTATATAAATCACCTGTTTTATACAACATTACCACAACGTCTCCCGACTATTTTTAAGAGCAGATTGCAGAGGCTAGTTACCGGCTAACTGATGAGCCTGGCTAAAGCCAATTGAATTAGCCTTAAGAAACCAGAGGTCTCCCAACTACGGTTCAGAGGACCGAAGCTGGAAAGGTGACACATGCAAGAAAACATCCCACCTTAAAAGTTGCCGGTAGCTGCCTATGAGTGAATTAAATTATTTTTTCTCCAGTCTACAGCAAGCTAAAGTTAACTTATAAAGATGAATGGCAGCACAACATCCTTTCATTTTTGTAACAGCAAAAAAGGTAAAAGTTTACAATGATGTAGTTAAATAATGTATGTAAACCCTACTTTAAATTTAGGGGAGCAATTTCTGATTATTTTCATGTCCAAAAATAGTGAAAAATGTACATCACAATTACCCAGAGGCCATGGTGATCTTCAAATGTCTTGTTTTGTCCGAACAACAGCCTAAACCCTCCAAATATTCAGTTTTCTATCATAGAAGTCTAAGAAAACCATCAAATATTAACATTGGAGAGGCTGGAACCAGTGAATTTCTGGCTTTTTTGCTTAAAAAAGTACTTAAATAATTACTCAATCATCAAAATAACTGCTGGATAATTTTCTGTCAATCGACTCACTGATATTGACTAACTGTTTTAGACCTTCTCAAACTGTTGTGTGAGGAGGATGAGGATGATGAGGTGACATACACAGAAGGACCGACCCACAGATATTTGTTGATTGACTACACACTGTTTATAAGCCTTTACCTACTTAGAAAGAACATATTCCAACCACAAGAGTCAGATGAATGTGGCTTAAAGGACATGAGGTAAATATGAGCCTTTTTTAAAATCACATTTTGTGACAGCACTGCTGCACCAACGAAGCCGTCTTGCTGCAGTGATAGCACTTACTGAGACATAAAAACATAAACTTGACATGAGACCATTACAAGATCCTTAAGCACATCACTTGGTATGGATCACTGCCATATATTGGCTATTGTGACTGAACATTAACTGGGCATATTGACTTTGTAAACGGCTGTTTATACGTGAGTAAAAAGGCCCGAGAGGCTTTTAGGGCAATAAACGGGACTAAAGGTATGAAGACAAATAATGCACTCACGTGCATACACAGACGGTAGGTAGTCTCTTCTTTAGTTAAGTGTCTCACTGTTTGTGCTTACAGTTTTCCAACAGACACCTTTGCTTCGTAAAAATGGCAACTTGAAGATTGTTCAAGTGCCTCTAGAAGGCTGAAGGTTGAATAGAAGAGGATTCTTAGCACCTGCTCACGGTACCATATTAAAGCTCTGCACTACGGGTTGTATTAGTGTCTCCACAGGCATCCACACCAAACACAGTGGGGACCTGAAAATCACAGCCCTGAAACCAATGCTTGTCCAGTGAAGGTCATGGAGCGGAGAGTATATCTGCTCCAAAGGCAGCCTTACTTGAATAGATGAATCACAAATGACCACAGCAAAGTTGTTTTTTTCCTTTGCTTGCTAAAGTGAAACTTTTGTCATATGAAACAGAGAAAAAATACTGTCACAGATAAAGTGAGGGATACGACTTTTACAAGAACAATAAAGAAAGAAAGATTCATGTACCTACCATAAGCAACACAAGTTCGGTATACAGTGGGCCTGTGGTGTGATGTAACTATAGAATAAAGTATTTCATCTGTAAGAGAGAAAGCATACCTGTTCTGTACACAACATTACACTCCTGTCATACCACAGGCATTCTTAAGAAATCAATGGTAGCCTATGAATTTCTCATAATGTTATTGCACTCACTCGAGTTTGCATGTTCTCCCTGTGCCTGCGTGGATTTTCTACGGGTGCTCCTTTTTCCTCCCACAGTCCAAAACCATGCAGGTTAGGTTAACTGGCGTGCGAGTGAATGTGAGCGTGAATGGTTCTCTGTCTCTATGTGTCACCCCTTTGATTGACCGGAGACCTGTCCAGGGTGTACCCCGCCTCTCGCCCAGTGTCAGTTAAGATTGGCTCCAGCCCCCCGTGACTAAAGGATAAGCAAGTACAGCTAATGGATGGAATGGAAAAATAGGTGTTGAAAACACTGTAAGGCAACCTTGATATTTATCCCCTCTACATCCAAATGTAATATCTGTGACAACCTCTAAGCTGACAATTAAGGAGGACGAAGAATAAGGCACTGCACTCAGCAGTTTCCCTCTTGCTTACTCAACCGTGTAAACATCATGTAAAAAGCTCCCATTATGTTTTATTTGTGTAGGTTAGATAATCCCATTATATCGGTATTAATGTACTGCCTGTGAATAAATATTGCACTAATTGAAGTCCAAGCAACTCCATATGAGGCGTACCAATCATAAAAAAACAACATGAACAACAGCATGAACATTCTTTGTCAGGCAGTACAGGAGTACATGAGCCGATATCTTGTCAGCTTAATAATTGCAGGACAAACGCAATTGGTACCAACACACCAATGGTCCCCAATCTCAGCAGCTCGTTATTAGAAAGAAGCCCAGTGGAGCTCGTTAGAGGATGAGGGGAGACGCGGTAAATAAGGTTAATTGGCCGATCTGTCAGACCCAGGAAGATGCTCACACTGACACGAAACAACCGGAACATGATTTCACCCTTTGTGCCCACACCCACCCCCTCCTGTTTGCCTTCATTAGCAATTTAAAGGGGTGTGACACGGTAGCTGTAGTGGTGGAGACTGTAGCCAAGGTGTGCTGTGTTGAAACCACAGGTGATATGTGAACCTGTGTGTCTAAACCTTTAGTGTTAAGTAAAATAGCAGTGTGTCACATCCACTTAACTAATGGTTTGTTTGGAATAAATAGAAGATATTTCTGTGCTTTTGGACTGGTTAGCATGAGCAGTAGAGCCGTATTTACTGTAGCACCAACAATGTTTTCAATATAAACAAAATTAGCATCTTGCAAATGAACACTCATTGTGACCCAGTATATGGATGTACCATTGAAAGACTGCAGTTGTCATGAAAAATGAATAATAATATATACAAGCGCTCTTACCTGCTTTAGAGCAGTGGTAGGACTCCAAAACAGTTCAGTGGGCAAAAGCACACTAATGAGACTGATATGACAATTACTTCCAAGGGTAACTCATTAGTTCTGAGTGAAAAGAGAGGACAGGAGAGCGCTGGGCTGGATGGTTTAATATGCATGACATCAGCATGCTCTGCTTTCTTTCTTCTTCATGCCCTCATTTGTTTTTACATTTACTATTGTACGGCTATGGTATTGTAACAGCTAGTGCAGGCTGCAGTTTTAGGTGTCCGCGTAAGCCATCAAGATTTTTGGCTGCTCCTGTTAATGACAAAAGACAGTTAATTAAAGGTCTTGTCTTGTGGGAAATGTATCCATCATCACGTTTACTGAATCAATCACAGCCCTGCAAGGGAAAAGGAATTTCTGAAAGCATGCTGCGGCTCATATGTCTTGATTAGCTGAATATTGCTGCACCAAGATGGCGATTACACAGGAAAACTGTGAGAAAATTGTCCATCACGGATTGCTGCTGATAGTGAAAGGGAAAAAAAGTCACTCAAGATTATCTTCTATGATACCGAATATGAACAAAGTACTCCTGTGCAATTTTTGGATAGAGTTAAAGGAGCATGAACATCCTGTTATTCCTTGAAGACCTGCAAACACAAAACCGATTTATAGCTGTGCTCATGTTTTCTCATTATCAATCCATCCTGTGCCCTAAAATCCACTGCAGTTAACACTGGATTCTGTTCTTAGCCTTTGTTGGCTAAGAAAGAAAAGCAAACACTTTAATTGGAAGGAAAAATTGTATACTCTAAGTCATCAAATGCCTTTTTTTATATTGTAAGAAAACAATCTCCACTGAAGATATTAAGTGTCCTTGAGCAACACTGTGAGTTCCAACCTCACACTCAAAGCCACAGAAAGAGTAAAACTATGGTTTGGGTTTCCACAGTAATCATTTAAAGGACAAAGCTGAGGGTGCAAGTGGAGGAAAACCAAAATTCTCAGAGCATAAACCAAGTAGCTGAATAGGAACAACTTGAGGGATAGTTTGAATTTGTTTGTTTTTGTAAAGAAAAAAAATGAACCTGTGCCTGCCATCCATTGCAACATTACAGTACATTGACTGGTTCAGATTCATAATCGTTATCCTCCTGTATCTGCCGATATAAAAGTTGTTTTTTCCTGACTGGGTTATTTGCCTGGCTGAAATATACGTATTCTGTCATGCCACTGTCATAGACAAATACTATAAAAAGAGCTATGCTAATGGTGTCATCATTTACATTTCCCTGAAAGCAAAGATCTTGAATTTTGCAGGGGAACTCTGAAGGGTTTCATTAAATGAGCACTATACAGTAAGTAACCATGGCCCAGTTATGGTAATCAAATTGTAATATATTCTCAAACATGTGCTCACAAATCATATATTGGAACTTAAAAGACAAAAAGAAGGATCCTAATGTTTAATTCCTTGTTGATGTAGGGCTGCGTACTGTATCGGTTCCATGTATATCCAAACCTGGAAACTATTCATACTACATCTTATTTACATAGAAAGCCAAAGTTTGTCCTCTGTTTCCTGTAAAGATGATTAAAAATCACTCCAAAGCTAAATTATTCAAAAGAATAGAAACATTAAATTTGCTGAAGTTTAACATTAGCTTCAAGCCATGTTCTTGATTCTTGTAGAATAATTAAAACAGGAAGTTATTGGTACAGTAATTTTACTTTCTATGGGTATGAGACTAGTAGACCTTTCCCCATTAGCTGATCTACCTTTGATGTTAATTCATACTGCTGGATCTCCTTGTCTCAATTGAGCCAAAGTAATGGATTCTGAACTCGCGATCAAAGCACCCTCAAGAGTTCTGTCTCTCGCCTTCTAGTGTGAAATCCTTCTGCATTTAAGCAGTCCATGTTGAACAAACCACTTGGTCGGATTATAAACTCTGTGCTTTGGTTACGACCTCCAGAAACTTGAAACTTGGGGCAAAGACCATTCGTATATCAGGTGTCAAGACTGCTGATAGAATAAGCTTCTGTTGATTTAATGTCAAAAAAGATATTGGGTGACTTGGAGAAAGATACATGTTGTAGAAAATGTAAGATGACATGCCTATATTGAACAAAAACACTCTTTTCACTTCAGTAGACACCTTCATCAGATGTCTTATTGTGTTATGAAATATGCATCTACAAGCAGAAAAATATATTTTGATCTGTCATGTTCTCAAGACACTGACCCCCTCCCCTCCCAAAATGATGAAGCTAGTTGATGAAAACCAATTAAAATGAGCGTGACTCACAAGTCAACATGAGGGTTTAAGCTATGTAGTCAATTTATGTCACCACATCAAGTCATACCAAATGCATTCACCTCCTATAGGACGTTAATGTTTTAATACCTCCCATTATGTTGTGTAGAAATAATGAACCAAGCTAAATGTCTCTCGTCCCAGATCCCAATCTAAATCATTTTTTAATCAAGTGAGTGCCCTCCCTAATAAACACTTGTGCTGAGAAGTGGTAGATTGTGTGTGACCTTGGGTGGTGATGTATCCGTCAATGCTTTTATTTATGCACCCATATTATGATCACGTACCAATAAATCCTTGGTTAAACTTTAGAGCCACTCGTGTTCAAAAGACTAAACTGTCACCTGACAAGGGACAGGAAGACTTTATGAGCATGAGGAACAAAACCATATAAAACAGCCCCCCATTTAATCTCTTGTGGATCGAGGGGGATGCATCAATAGGGCTATTATGGCACCCCCAAGGCAAGAGTTGCAAGACTGATGATAAATCAATAGTTTGCCATAAATTGGCTATACTAAATACTTGAGTGTCAGAACTGTGCACATACCACTTTGAATGTTTGGCCTTAAGCGCCTATGCTGTTTTTCTGATTATTTGAGAAAATGTCATGAGTGTAGACAAATTGCAGCTAATGTCAGGACAAGTTTCTTGAGAGCACAGACTTTTGTATTTTCATGTTTCATGTCCTAAGGCAGCTAATACTCAAAGCTCAAAATTTCATGGAAAAAAGATATTAGATATTGCTGTTGGAGCACACAAAGGTACCTGCATTCAAACCTGACAGCATTTAAATACCACATCGGGATTATCAAAGTAAAAGTGGTAAATTCCCTAAGCAACAGTGTTGTTATTTCAAAATATTACTAATACTCCCTGGTGAGTTCTATTCTCAAAATCACATTTCACTATTAATAAAACTTTTGTTGTTTGCCAATAGTTGTTTGTCAGTGTGTCAATCTTTTCATATTGAGGATACTGAAATTGGAGATGAAGTAGCTCAATGCAAGCAGCCTTGTGGTGAATGACAAAAATAACCCTCAAGTGATAATCCATCACCATGCTGCATCGCTGTTTTGACATGGATTTCTATTTAAAAAGGTCACAGTCAAAGGTGTGAAAGGTCCTGCTTCAGTTAAATGACTGGAAGAAAGTCAAGGTCAGATGTGTAAGATTCTGGCTCATAAGTAGATGGATCCCACTCATTCCTCTTGGAGGCTATTGGCATGTTTTATACTCACGTTAAATTTGACCAACATTCTTGCGTAGAGTACTTTACCACCCAACTGATTACACAATACTGAATGCAAGTCAAGTATTAGCTTCAATTCGGAAGCAAATTGTTGAAGATAAGGTTCAAAGTGAAGAGAGAATCTCACTAAAACTTTTGACAAAATATAAACTGGGAAAAATCTTGACAACCCATGGAGCAACCAACTAAACTAAATATACAGTATGTGCCCAACCCATTAGATATTTTCATTCCAACAAATTTAGTTATTATCATCACTTTTCAAATTTCCATATATTTGTAAAGATTTTGCAGTAGGAGATAATTAAATGAACCAGAGCCCCTCCACCACATCCACAGCTTTTGTAATTATACTTGTATGTTATTCAATCTCAATTATTGAATCCGAAAATAATAAAACATTGGATTCACACAAATAATTGGACAAGAGATATGAGATATTATTCAGTGTCTATGTGACAGTGCAAATGGTAAAAGTTGTGTTACTATAAATTTGTATTCCTTCTCAAGCACTGACTGTTGCAAATTGTCTTCAGTATTGAGATACATGGAGCTTGATAGCTGGAAGAAAGCTTTGGCTCATTGCAGATCCTGCCACTGTTTTCCAGTCAGCCTAAAATGGAACACCCTCGTGCTATTCATCATATGCTACTCAATTATGAATGTCTGAAAACTTGAACGTGCTGCAGTAATATATTTGCAGGGGATAAGAGGAGAAAGAGCTGTGCTCGGAAAGCCAGAGCAAGTCATGCCACTATTAGAATGCAGAAAGGATTCTTTGGCAACTAGACTTTGAAATAAACCCTTTCTCATCTCTAAAATATGGCTGCATTCACAATAAATACAAATCACACATTCGCCTAAAGTATCTTATGTAATTGATTTAACAGCCTATAAAATGTATGCAAGAACACCATGAAATACTGCTTAGCCGGTGGGTGTGACTAATGCATTTAAAAGATGATGCATTATGACACGTGCAGCCCTCTGGTTAATTTTCTTTTTGATGGTTTAAAATATGGCTAAATAATCAGGGCAGACTTATTATTCCAGTCATTGTCCTCTTCCAAGCCTAACTAATAACAGTGAATCAGCCAAAGCCATTGGGGTTCCCAGACTTAATTACCCAAGCTCTCTTTGTCTAAAGAAGCTCAATAGAAGATCTAAAGCAGCCTTAGATGTGTCCGATCTGATCTTCTAACTGTGATGAGATTTCACTTCCTTTATGGCTCTAATTACTGAAATTAGATCTCCAGCGGAGAAGTCTACTGTATAGAAATGCAATAGGCAGGCCCTTTATCTCTGTAACTGTAGCCAGGACTCTTTGTTCTGGGTTACAAGACTTCATTTCTTTTGAACACGCCCATCTTTCCCAGACGTAAGAATGGCTGATCCTCAGTGGTAACACAATGCGTCAAATTATGAATCACAGTTGAGAAATATGTTTGTTTTTCTCAAAATCCTATTATTGATTCTCTTCAAGTGAGTCCTTTTTGCTCCTCACTAGCTCCACTTTGTCCTACTTTCCAGCATGAATAATAAGGAGAAGGACTGGCACATGGATGTGTACGGTTGAACTAGTCCTTGACCCGAGGTAGCAAAACCTTGCCATAAGCTCAATCATAGGGTCTCGTTATCTAGTACATACATAATTAAAACCCGAAAACTCCTGCTTCAGAATACGTCCTTGGAGGTTTAATATTTTAATAAGATACTCAGAGGGCCAATCAGGGGCTCGCTCCCTGCTGAGTTATATTCAAGAGTGACAGAATTTTTCATGCCAACATTTCATTTAAAAGTATTTACTTGACATTCCAGCTGTTTATCAGCTAATCATTTGTGCTTTGATAAAAAGATATCTGGGTCACACTGCTTGGTAAAGTAAGAGGAGAAAACATAACATGTAAACTTAAGTTCTGTAAATAATTATAATAAGTTTGCTTCAGAACACAATACAGCTACGCTACAACATTGTGTACTGAAAATACTTGTGTCTATAATGTTTCACTTCTTTTTGTGGTCAGACATTATTAAGTTAGAGGAGGTCTAGAATGAACCCTAGGAACCAACCAGCTGCGCTCTCTAAAAGTTCTCTATCCAGCTCATTTTGCTCAAGCTTAATCAAGAGGTATTTCTAATTGATTAGAATTTCAAATGAAATCTGCCACAGGCATTTGAGAAAACAGCTACCAGCTTTGCCATCAGCCAGCACTATAATTTGTCAAACAAATTTGGAAAACCTATCAAGGCAATTTTTTGTTTTCTTTGAGGACAGTCCTTAATTGCAGTGACTCCTGCACTGCCAAATGGCACATGGGTAAGAAAGCAGCACACTTAGAATAGCAAGCAATAGCAGCCTGCCAGCAAAATACAAAATACAGTTAAACTCTGTATGTAGGTCCTATTCTTAAATGCACATGAATGCTGAGCAATTATAGAGTTCTCCTAAATGGTGATCCATCTTTAAAAGATCCATTTTTTTTTCCAAAATCAGGCCGAAAAACAATTCCATTATTTGATAATTGATTAAATGCGGCTTTCATCGGCCCATAGATTCCCCAAGCCGCTATACAGAGTTCATTATTCACAGACACACTTGATTCAGCTATAGTGATGCTTGGATGGGAGTCAGTAAAATACACTCAGTATAGACTTAATTTCACAATTTAAAAGGCATGCTCGGAGCGAGCGTGTTCATTCCAACTCTGGATTGTTTACTCCTTTAGTCTGGCTACTTTTGGCAGGTAAACAATAGAACTGAAACACAGGTGAGAGAAAATAACCACACTGAGACACCAGAAAATGTGAATCTTTGTCCTCTTCTCAGAGACCTGAATTACGCAGTTCACAACGAGCAGGGAAGACATCCAAAGCAGTAAGAGTAAATGACCTAAAAAATGTGAGGTTTTAGTAGTACAATGACTGTTAATATACTGAAAGCAGTTCTGCTTTGACCTAACTTAATAGAATGAACTAAGTACATATTATAGTCTAAAATAATGTTCGGGCAGAAGAGCAGAGTGAATTGGGTGAATATAACCTGAGATTATTCAAATCAATCGTGAGACAATACAACAGCCTTCTAGGACAATTTTTTATTTTTCGCATTTTCTCTCTTAACATAGCATAGAAATAACAACATACATGATTATTTATGTATCTATTTATTACTGTACAGCATAGATAAGCATATCTGCAATAAAAAATGTGTCATTGATGTATGTTTACCACAGCTGACTTAACATTCTGGATACCAATAATGCCTTCCACAGTGGAACAATTCTCAAAATTGATGGTATCAATATTAGAATGCCTTTTTTTTTTCTTTCCTCTGGGACTGAGTCAATACTTTTCTCTCCGGAGCAAACACTGTGGGTAGGAAACGAAAGTGTCTCAGTTGAAGAGGTATCAGAGGGAATAACACGTCTCTTGCTCCAAATGGAGCTACGTTATGCCTCAGTGATGCGTCTTCCTTCAGCTCTCTTCGCTAGCATGACCAAACACCTGTGACCTCCATGACACCAGCGTGTCTGAGATCTTTTGGCGAAAGCTGTTGGTTGACATTGGACAGAGATTAAAGAAGTTGTTTGGGTTTTGCTGTTGATATGTTCATATGATTAATGCCGTTCAACAGGCTCTCAAACACAGGCCAACCAAGACTCCACTGCGGTTCGGTACCTGTGTTGGATCAAGATCACCGCACTCATGAGTAAAAGAAATGTACAGCCTGTACTTGTGAGGACACATTCATCATGTGGCACAAAATACCATTGTAAAGTAATATATGTATAACCTTGCAAGGCTGATTTGGTGACTAAGAAGCAACATATTTCTTGCTTAAGGATTCTTAGTTTAATAAAAAAAAAAAAATCAACAAAATTGCTCCCACATATTTTTTGGGGGAATGAAAAGATTAGGCTCCAAACCTTCAGGCAAACATATGGCAAGGAAGGAGGAACCAAATTTAAAATCTTTTGATTGTGCGCTCACACCAACAGCAAGGCACAAAGGGAGTGATTGCAATCTGGTTGAAATGAGAGCTGAGAGACAGGGAGAAACATGGGGGACAAGACACCTGGTGAATGGAGGCAACAATAAAACAATAATAAGTCATCCTTTCACCAGAATTTCAAAACAAGAACAGAAGTTCCAAGGTGGAAAGTTGAGCTGCTTACATTGCTGAGGAAACAGTGTTGCTTCACACCGTTAAAAAGTCATTTTAGTTTACACACTTAACTGTCATGAACTTTTTCGGGAAATGACATCCCCAACACTTACTGTTGTGTCCCAAAATACAGCGACATGACACACTGGTGTCTCTCTAAATGTGTGAATGAAGTCTATCCAGAACACTTTTTCATTTCATATTTTCCTACAATGTTGGATGCATTAACTGTGTGAGATTGTGTTTCAAAATAAGACATGGTCTCCAGACTTTCAATAAATACGGAAAAATGCAAGTAAGCTGAACTCTGTTTGCAGCTGCGTGTTTGTGGTGACAGAAATTCATCTGGCAAAGTTTGCTGTTCAGCTTCTCACCTGCCATTAAAAGAATTAGCCAGGAAAGCAACACAGTGAATTTCCTCTTTCAGCTAGTCAGGTGTTTTGTCTGCAGCTTCCAAAGGCATCTGGCACAAGCTGATTCTTTTCAGTTTTCAAAGAAATCAACAAACCACTCAAGAATGTTTGATTTAAGAGCAATCTGTTATTAAGAACTAACAGCGCTGCATTCATTTCATGAAATGCATTCATTGGAGCGGCCATAAAAGGTATGAAGTAATAAGCAATGAAAAACAAAGTACCACTACCTTTGGATTTGTGCTTGGCCAAGAAAGAAGCAATCATAAAACTGTAAAAGGCAGCCAGCGCCCTCTGAAACTGCGCCAGTGCTACATTACTAGTATGCTTGTCTCATACCCCATTTGCAAATAAGCCATAGAGGAAAATCAGCAGGCAAAGTGACAGCTTGGGCAGAACACCATTTAGCTATGCAGAGGAAAACCAGGTAGGCTTACACCAAAATAAGCACAGTGGAGCATTGGAGCACTAGGGCACCTCACCTGTGTTTGCTTAGTAGTGTGAAATAGTGTTGGTATTTATAGCTCACCTGCATGCACACATACAGACACATTTATCATGCAAAAGTATGACTAAAGTGGAAATGTGATTGTGTGATACTGACTCTACAGACTATACATGCTGTGCAATTGTTCACTTCTCATACTAACTACCCCAAACCTTGATTGCAACTGGATTTTTTTTTCCATAGCAACAAAAGACTTAATATTTACAACAGCAGATATAGATTATATAGATTAATCTCACAGTAGGAATCATCGTCACGACAATGTCATAGATTATTAAATGAGGCCTTCAGCTAACCAACCACTTGTCTTTTCGGTCATTTGTTCATTGTGATCGCAGTGCACTTTCCATGGGGTTCAAACTTTCTTGGAAGTATTCTGTGACTTCTGAGTGTCAGTGACACAACAGGGCCACAGATAATGCCCCGTCTTCTCAAACACTCCTCTTCCAATATAACTTCACTTTGAAGTCCAGTCAAGGGATCAAGCAGAACATTTTAAGTAGTTAATCCCTCATTTTTAGTCAAATGCACAGTATCCGCTTAATATTTACCGCAGAGGTTTCTAATTGTCCTGCTTACTAGCTCAAACTTTAAGCACCATACTGATGTTTCATGGGACCACGAGAGAGATATAGGCTGTATGTTGAGAAATTGAGGAAGGGGTGGAAAATGCTCTCAAATGATATAATTAGCATACCTTTGAAAGGAAAAAATAGCATCTCTTTTATTTTTTTAGTAAATGCAAGGTCATGGTGTGTAAGTACGGTAGTTTAATTAAATTTGCTGTCCATAAAGTTTTTGAGGAACATTATGCAAATAAGATTTTAATTATTGCCCATTCCAAGTGTCATCAAAGTGCTTGTCTAAAAGGGAATAGAATGCCTTCAACAGTCCCCTGTGATTTCCCCTACCCGCATTTCCTCCCAGAAAATAGGAAAATTTGAAAAAAAAATAATGAATTGAATTAGTTCCAGTTCATCACTACTGCAGAAACTTTTTTCCCAGTTATTACCATCTTGTCAACTGAAAATAACTCTAAATCACTTTAACACCCACTGGTTCACTAAACTATAATGGCAACCATCCATTTTGCTTTGTTTATTAGCACTCCGACTATGCTTGTGTGAATGCACGCATAAAAAGATCTCCATCTGTTGTGGAGTAAAGTGTATAAAGATTTCAAGAAACTTGCAGATACAATTTTAAGTTTACCATTTTAAGTCAAGTCAATGTTATCTATATAGCCCAGTATCACAAATCACAATTTGCCTCAAGGGGCTTTACAATCTGTACAGCACGCGACACCCTCTGTCCTTAGACCCTCAATTTTCAATATATGTGTAGCCTAGATCATGTAATGAATTCTTAATACATATTTAAATTAGCATGTACGTATGTGTTTGGATTAATACTGACCATCTTACATGGAAACTGTGCATCTTGTCGCAATTTTGCATTCGCAAGTTATTTCACAGGGTTTGTGAATAGCCACAATGTGATTCCTTCCGATCAACTTTCTTCTTCATACGGCAGGTGTGCGGCCAGATGCCTTGAATGCATTTATAGACCACAATCTTTGGTCAATTCCAGATACACGGAAGCTACTCATGCCTGAAATTATACAGTTCAAAGGGCACTGATTGTGGTTGCACACTTAGAAAATCAAATATTGGCAAAAGCTGCCATCACAGTTTAAGGGAATTACACATCTGGGGAGGGAATTAAAAGTTAAAACGGGGATGCCTAGGCTCTGATGACTAGGACCTTGATCAAATATTGATTGTGTGGCACAGTAGGGAAGGTGAAACTGCTGAGATATCCTGAATCCATACAGTGGAGTTTGCGAGACGTGGGCCCCCATTATTTAATTATCTTCTCCTTGTGTGAGATCAGCTCTCCAGTCAAGCCCTGACAGCTTCTCTTGAAAAGAACCTGCCAGAGGAAGCAACGACTTTAATTTGCAACTTTTTCGCTTTTCTTTCATTTCCGCATTACTGGTCCACCCTGAAAGCAGAGTCGATTCAATCCCTCTACAGTGAAGAACACAGACCTATTCCAGCATGAGTAATAGGCGCCAGTACTGGGATTTATCACCAAAGACAGAGTGTAAAGTGTAAGAAAATGCCTACTTTTCGAAACTCTTTGAAACCATTTCAGGAAATTTGGAATTCAAATAAGAACACTATTGTTAGTGAACGTCGATATGCTTCATTATATTAGCACTGTACTATGTACTGGGTTGCATGTCGACATGCAAATTTTCCTGAACTTTGACATTCCTGAGAATTTACTTCCCCTCGTGTGCGAATTCTTTTGACATGTCAATGAAATATCAACACTCATTTGTTTTTGTGTGTTTTTATGTGCATGGTTGGTGCGTGCATAGAGCTAAACACAGGGGACCCTCTAACTCACAGCTGAGTCTTGCACACAGTTTGAAAATCTACAGTTTTGGGAGGGAGCCTCAAACTTGTATTTATAAAATTGTCATAGCTTACCCAAGTATGAGTATTACTGTTGTGCCTTTTCGGCCACGCCTACAAACTCACAGACTTATTCAGGGTAAACCAAGTATTACACTGCCTGAATGTTTTTCCTCTACAACAGGTGGACAGCAAACAGTTGTGTTTTACCTTTGATGACTCTCAAGCAAAATTTATGTCTCTGTATGTGGAAAAGAAAAAAAACAATTGAGCTTCAGCTCCGTAGAGTAATGTTGTTGTAATGTTACGGTGGATGTGAAGGAGAAAGGAACCCCCACAGCTGTATTTCCAATGCGTGTGTATGTATTTATGAATGCATGCACAAGTCTGCCAGAGAAATATTAGGCCTATATCAACAGAAGTAAGCCTTAAGCCCCGTTCTCACGAGACCTTCATTACGTTGGGACCTCAGGTAATTAATGAACCATCAGCAACCCCTGTGGTTTGTGAATTATATGGTGAGACAATAAAAATTCACTAAAAGCATTGGTGGCCTGGTTACAACAATTTTACATATTTGTCACTGCATGATTTAACAGAACAAAATGTCACATTAGTCCTGCAAATGTATTCAAAACCTCATTTTCTTTCACTACAGCCTCAATTTTTCATATGAGGAGAAGCAGAACCAGCACACCCGCAACATTAAGAAAGACACACTGTCCAACGAAGACGAAATGTTGCAATTCTATATCAAGAACTTAACTAGCAAGCATGGGCACCAGTGTCCTCAAGTATTTACTCCACACTGAAGTTTCAATTCATGTTAGATTTAAATAACATTAGAAGAATCTCAATTATCCCAAATCATTTTAAAGTCCCTTTGTGAAGGGTTTCTAAATTGGTCAAATCAAATGATGCAGCACCTCTACATATAGGGGCTTTAATATTGGCTCTATGGGAAAAGAGCTTGGTGACCAATACCATGAGGGTAAAAGCCAACAGTTTTTTTTTGTTGCTGTTTTTGTGGTGGATGAAATCTTAGAAGTCAATCAAAACAAAGGTCAAGAGAAAGCCAATATAACAGTAAGGATATCTCAAGGCCTTTGGATGTTTGGAATTGAGGAACACCTTTGGATGAACTTTCAATCTGCAAACATGCACACTAGAAGATGCATTACTTACATCAACTTTTCTATTGCGGTATCGTTGCATGGTGGGAAATGTTTCAGAAAGTTTGTCACTTCTTCTCTAGTAATATAAACCTGTGACCAGCTGCCAATCCCATTTCAATAGGATGGAAGAAGTGATACATAACTCCCAGAGGAGTTCTGAGTTTTCTTCAAAGAGAAAGAAGTTACCTCTGGCGCACAACACTTATTGCAGTTTATGAAATATCCCTACCCAAAAGGCTCAGATGTCCAACCTGCACTTCCTGTGAACTGAGCCCTAAAAGAGTAAATGCATGAAACAGATAAATAAGTAAACACACACTCATCTTTATATTCTCTGTCTGTATACACCCACCTCCTTTCATATTGTTGGGACCAGCTTCAAACAAGGTGAAAAGATATATCCTTCCAGACTTCAAAAGTGCATTTGATATCCCAAGCTGGACATTTGGCGCATTAATAATAGATCGTGTGATTTTATTATTTAAAAAGGAATGGATGTCTCTTCTTCGAGGACTGTTTCCTTTTCATCATTTTAAGCGCAAGCAGGCCGGGCATCAAGAAGGCAACATGAGATGTAATAAAGGGGTAACTGTCAAAACGGCACTAACTGGCCTTCTTCGTTTTTTTAAAAGCCCTCCTCTGCTATATGCTATGAGAGACATAATGCATTTGTTCCCCACCACTGTGGAAGGTGGAGGTGATCAAATGGCAGTAATGGTGAATGACTCAAAGCAATTCTCCCCTTCCTCTGCACATATGTAAGTGGATGACCCACAGTTCACCTGTGTCGCCCATAACATTTTCTGCATAGAGGCCCCAGCACATATGATCTACTATTTGTTTTCATTGTGTTATTACAACTCCCAATGTCCATCTTAGTCATGCGCCTCTTCAGAAAAGCAACCATAAACAACAGGTTATGCTGAGAAGGCAGGTTAATCCCTACTGTTTACGGGTAAGGATGGGTGGCCAACAGAAGAACGATGTAGAAGTAGTGGACCGGCCGAGGTGCAAATTGGTGTAACTGTGAAAGAATAGAGCCTTTAAAAGATTTACCAGACTTTTGTGTTGAATCTTTTTTAGAGGGGCTACCATTTTGGTTGCATTTATATTACAGATTGCATCTAAACATGCTTGTTTAGGCTGTGTTGTTCTGTTTGGCCTACAGCCAAGAAATTGTTATTGTTTCATAGTATTTTTTTTATTTGTAGTACATGAATGATCTCCAAAGGCAGATTCTCATTTTTCTTGTCTCCTTTCACCTGCACTTTTGTATTATTGATTTATTTCTATCTGATTACTTGCTCCCTCTGTTTGCCTGAGGAAGGAGTAGCTTGACAAGTTTGCAGCTTCCACTCAAAAGCACCATAGAATTTAACCACGTGTTGATTTGTTCGGATGAGAGCTGCAACACAGTCAGCCAAGAAAAACATCTATCAGCTGCGCAAAAGTCACCAGAAGTTACCATATAACTTAACACTGGACTACAGTCCCCACCGTTAGAGGAGCAGACCCGATTATAAAAGAAGTGAAGTGCTCCCAAGTTCAGACAAAGGCTCGGGGACTCTTTTTTTTCCTCCACTAAAACAGAACAGAATAACCCAGCATCATGTTCAGCTTGTCGGAAAGAAACTCTACACATGCTCTGCTGAAAATCTACACACAATACCATGTGTGTACTTTGTAGTGAACACAAGACTGAAAAAAATGTTATATGCTTGAAGTTTGACATTGCCTATTTCAAGGGGTCATGATAATGATATCAGTGTTTCTGCTATGAATTTGCCTATGTTTTTTTATTTGTTTTTATTTGTTTTTGTTTTTACACAGTACTTGGTATACTTGTACTTTTCTTGTTATTTTGATCAGCTAAACCAATCAAAACTATTTTTTTTCCCCTTTTGGTTCTCTCTCTCTCTCTCTCTCTCTCTCTCTCTCTCTCTCCTCCAACTTTCCTGTCTCCTTATTTCCTCAGTTGTCCCAATTCTCCTGCTAACATCTTTCCGGAAAGGAAAAGGTGTGCTGTGGTGCATTTTCCAGTGCTTTTGTGTAAATACAATTAGCAAAATAATCAATCGTGTCATTCACTACTAACAGGCTTATGAAGTTATCTTGCAAGCAGAAATGACAAACATTCACTGGTTCCAGATGTGTTCCAATACCACCCCCGAAAAACAAAAAGAAAAACAATGCCTTAAGACAGGCATTTTCACTTTTCCTGACATATTATAGACCAGACAATTAATCAATTGACTAAGGAAGTAATCAGCAGATAAATGGATAATTAAATAATCATAGGTTGAAGCGGTCATCCTGATACATGGCACAATTTGATAAGCAAAGATATAAGAAATAAAAAAATATTTTGTTGTCGTCATTTACTAAGGTCATTAAAATTCCGTTTTGCATCTCCTAACTCATGACACCACTTCTTTTCTCCTCTCTCCTTCGTTTCTCCACTCCACTTTCCCCTCCTTAAATTTGTTTCATTACCAGAGTTCCTCCCTGAGCCTTGAACACTGTTGAACTGACACATTCTGGCCTTCCTGACAGAGAGCAATTAGTGAGCGTAAGGTTGAACAGCTTGAGGCCTAAGGCTGCCAACACTACTCTTTAGTGCCTGTTGGAAGAAACCATTTGATAATGATCCCACACTCAACATCACCATAAGCTAAGTCCAATAATGACCAGACCCCTCACTGGGCCGGCTGGACCTGTTCATGGCAGGTCATAAAAAAGTATGTGTTGAGATACTGTGCAATGACAACCATTCTTTAAACCCATACTAAGGTGTTGTGCAATGCCACATCATAAGCCTCCAGCAGAGGCTGCAGGTATTCACAGCAGGACCATTTTATTTTGTCTACTTTAGGTGTACTGTGTATGTATGCCGTTTTTTGGGGGATTTGTCTAAATGGGAAAACACATGCAGATTAAAATCATTCAAGCAGGAAGAGCATTATTTGTCCCGTGCAAGCCTGTTGACGACAGAGAAGAATGACTGTGATTTCCCTTGCCAACAAACACATAAAATGCAGAACATCTAAAAAACTTCATTTCCTTTGGTAAAAAGAGAAAATTGAAAATGCCCTTGCATGTAAGAAGATCACACACTGTATTTCCTCAAAGAGCCTGATTCTACTGAATATCCAAAGCTTGTTTCCTTCTTACTATGATACACAAATGTGTGTCAAAAAGAAAAGTACTATGAATTATGTTCACAGCCAAGGACCATATCAAATGATATTCCACTATTAGCTCACACATTCTGAGGCAACAGCAAGTCCCAGTAGCCCCTGGTGGAGATTACAGAAAGAAATGGGGTGGCATTTTTTTTTTTAGCAAGCATCCACTCCATTTGTAGCATTTTATTTTCATTTCCAGACGAGGAATATCCCTTTATTTAATTTACCACACATGTTGACCACTGATAAACCATGTATGCCTAATGGATTGGACAACTCATTTAGCCAATCTGCTAAATGACGCGCAGTAAAAAAAAGTGCACCACATGATACCATGCTTTCTGATGAATTTGCGGAGAAATGTATTTCGGGACGTAACAACCACAAGGTTTTTATGGTCACAAGATGTGGCTCAATATAAAACACGAAAACAGCTGGCGGATTCAGTCAGTGGGAGAAAAAGCTGCATGTGTTTATGAGTTGTACTAATGAAATACAGCGGGTGATACAAGTTTATGAAGCTCAGTATGTATTCCCAAAACTTTAGGGTGCCTTATTATTCATGGCGAAAACCGTTCCTGAAGGAGAAGGTGAAGGCGGTCATTTGCTTGTACTGGCACCATAATTTTTAAATAATCTGCGTCTCCCGCTCTCTTTATCTGTCTCTCCCTGTGTGTGCATGTGTGCGCGCGTATGTGTGTGTGTGTGCGCATGCAAACCAATCCAGCTGAATATTAATTTAAGCCCTGCTTGCCAAGAATGGCGGATGCAGCAGTGCTACAACAGCATCTCTCTGGCTTTAATGACTCAGTGCCAAATGAATTAGACTGACAGGAATTTATTGACCCAATTTTGAAACAGAATTGCTGGAATCATCTTCTGCAGTAACAAATTAGGCTCTGGATGGTAACTGCTGCAGAGCCACCTTGTATGTTCGTAATATCCACGCTACTCATGAATAATGTGCAGGGCTCATTATTTTCTGTTTGGGGTTTTTTTTTTATTTTAAAAATGAATAAATAAGGGGCATAATGGTGGTCTAGCAGTCTAAGAGGTATACACTGTAGCCATAGTATCTTTGGGTCAAAACTGTCTGGGAGCCTTTGTTGCATGTTATCTTCCTCCCTCTCCCCCCATGTTGTCTCCCCCCAAAATGTACAGGGACTCTATACATCTCTGAAACTCTGTTGAAACCAATATCCTCCTTAAAAAATATTCAGCTACATTTTAGTGAAAATAGGTAAGAACCAGAAACAGGAACCGCTGGTCATATGGCTTCCGAGTAATGTTTCCATGTGCCTGATATGCTGTAGTCGTGTCATATAATTTGTTGCCACAAAACATGTTGTTCAACTTGTCGCATTCTGTGACATATTCTTTCATTGCAATAAACACGGTGAGTGTGTTTTTGCTTTTTTCCCGAAACAAGCCCTCCGTTACAGTTTGAATGTAGCTCCATGCCAGACAGATGTAATACTCGTGTGATTTTGTGTGATTTTTTAGTTTTGCAAATGGGACGAGCTAAAAAACTTCAAACTGACTCCTTAAATGTTTTAATTGTCTGTGTAGTTGCATACCTGACAGCGTTACTGTGAGTGTAAGGCTGCATATTACTATTAAATGTTTTACACTGTAGGCTACAAGCTATAATCAGTGGATAGT